>JUFY01025925.1:0-12643 GCA_001855655.1 Leptopilina clavipes | reverse complement strand
AAAGAAAGTTAAATATTTTTTAATAATAAAAGAATTATATATTAAAAAAAAATTATTTTCTTTTGAAAAACAATTTTCTTTATTATAATATGATGTAAAATATTTTAAAAATTTGATTATAAAAATATAATATTATAAATAATATTTTACAGAAATTAAAATAGGTGTTATGAGCCAAAAGTTTAGAACGTTCAAACGAACGAAATTCTTTTCTGATACAAATATTCAAAATAATTTTTATAACTTCAATTAAAAGTAAAAACGTAAATTAAAAATTAAGAAAGCTTATAATTTATTTTTTGATATTTTGAGAAATATTGCTATAATGAAATTGTAATTTGAAGAAGAAATAAACAAATTTCGTTCATTTGAACGTTCAGAACTTTGGTATAATTAGGTGTTGAAAATAATTGTTATTTTAAAACAACGTTTTTTATAATTATTAAATAGACACTATAAAATTCCTCGTCTAATTCTGAAAAAGAAACTATAATACTATCTTTTTTAATAGTTTTTCCGTTAAATTTAACCCATTTTGTAATAGAAATGTTCGATTCATGATATAATTTAAAAGAAAAGTACTATAATTAGAAACATCTGGTAAACTGTGCACAGAAATCAAACGAGAGCTACCAGATACATAAATCGGGTACTGCGAATTTTTACTTAAAAAACGGTAATTTAAAATCAATTGGTGACGCAGAGCAATTGTTCTGCAAACATTAATACGACAAAGTGAGAATTTGGAAGCTGTTTTGCCTTCTCTGTGTTTACCTTCAAACCTCATACACACAATGTTCCAAAGATGGCCAATCTGATTCATTATAAAATGGGTAATGAATTAAAAAATGGTGCTTTGGCTTTAATCCCAGAGGAAACTTAGCAACCAAAAGATTCAAATATTCTGAAACTTTGCACTCTAATATTTTTGGAGTATCTCGTGTAATTTTTTTACTGAATATTATTTCCAAAATTTCTTTTAAGGATAGCAATAATTAACAATGTTCGTCATGTTCGTCAACGTAAAATCCGATCATAAGATGTAATTTTTTTATTAAATTTAACATTTCTGATGCAGACAAGATAATACATTTGTTTTTTAAATGGGATTCTAAAATTTCTGGTGGTTTATTAGTGCTATTTTTGGGACCGTTATAAAAGCTGCGTATCAAATTATTCAAAAATTCTAACGAAAAGTATTTACGTTTGTAAATAAAATAATACAATATCAATGCTAAATCAATTCTTAAAATTCCCTCTAAGAAGTTATGCATTACATCAACAGCTGGATTTTGAGTGACATGAAAACCGTCTATTTGATGAAAAATACAGTTTTCTTTTATTCCCGATGATTTAATTTGATCTTTATCATTAAAAGATTCGGAATAATTTTTTACGTTACGGAGAATGCAATCGCTTTTCTAAAAAACTTTATTAATATTTTTATATTCTGTTAAACAGAATCGACAAAATTTTGTACCTCTAAAGCATTCAATAAAACCGAGCATAGAATTACGTCCCAGATTGTAACCAACAATTAACCCTTTGAGGACCGCTGTTGCTTTTAAGCAACATGAAGTATAAATAATTATATTTTACAACAAGTTACTATTACAAGGTAAAGTAGGTAACTAACTTGCATCATATACCCAACAGTTGGTAAAACAGTTACCAATAACAGAATTTATCTCATAGATTGTTTACAGAATAATTATTCTTACATTTTTATACACAAGTTTTCATAACCAAAAAGACAGACATTTTAAACTATATTGTTTTTTTTCTAAGATTAACTGCTAAGCTGTCGGTATTGTTAAGAATATTTAGTTGACATATAAAGGTGTAACGTGTAGGTGCGATTGATCGATTGATATTTATAGGCATACTTTTACATATGGGTATAGTAAAAATGCCTAATTTTAGAGCATACTGGGCTAGCGAAACACAATTTCCACCGATCGCAGATATCATGTCTCGTAATCGTTTCGAAATCTTAAAAAAATATTTTCATGTTGTTAACAATGATGACATAAAACCGCCTAACGATCCAGAATATAATGTTCTTCAGAAGGTGCAACCTTTGCTGATTACTCTACGCTCTAATTTACAAGCTATGCCACCTGAAGAACATAACAGCATAGATGAACAAATGATACCGTACAAAGGCAGATCACGTATAAAACAATACAATAAAAGTAAACCGCACAAGTGGGGATTTAAAGTAATAACTCGAGCTGGTGGATCTGGTATCATTTACGATTTTGAAATTTACAGAGGTAAAGATACTTGCGAAATTTCTGACATTGGTTTTTCGGGTGATATAGTTTTGGCTTTAACGGAAAATTTACCTCCGGGAATGAACATAAAAGTATTTTTTGACAATTGGTTTTCTTCTCTTAAACTTGCTTCTGCACTAAAGGATCGAGGTTTACTGTGTGTAGGAACAATTAGATCTAACAGAATGCGAAATTGTCCTTTAGCTCCTGAATCTGACTTAAAAAAAAGAGGTAGAGGGTCGTTTGACTGGCGAGTTGAAAAAAATCACGAAATTGCTATGGTCAGGTGGTATGACAGTAAACAAGCGAATTTAATCTCTACGTATGTGTGCACAGAACCTGTAGATCAATGTAAGCGATGGTCTAAAGTTGACAACAAATACATTAAAATCAGTCGTCCAGCTATTGTACAGGAGTATAATAAATTCATGGGAGGAGTCGATTTAGCAGATATGTTACTTGAACTCTACAAAATCGACTTTAGATCTGTCAAATGGTACATGCTTATCGTTTATTGGGTTATTGGTGTAGCTGTTGTCAACGGTTGGTTATTGCATCGCAATCATCAGAAGCAACGAGGCGAGCCTCCCACTTACAAGACACTGTTAATAATTTTAATAAAGAGTTTTCCTTCAAATATAATGATGTCAATGTATTTTTTTATTAGTAGCCAAATTACACTGAAAAGTTACCTTTGAACCCCAATGTTGCTTCAGAGCAACATGTTACAAAATTTAAATTTCTGAGGGAAAAAAATTGTTTCTCATATTTTTTGCTTTTAATTTTGATCTCAAATACTTAACAAAGTGAAAAAAAATTTTAACTTTATAAATGAAAATTTGGTCCTCAAGGGGTTAAAGCTAATTCAAAAAGTACTTTTACTTCTTCATTAGGTAAATTTAAGATAATTCCTTACTTTTGTAAAAATTTCAGTTCTTGAACGACTTTGTGAAAAATAATGTAATTTTTAAAAACGGAGCGATCTAAAGTATTAAATAGTGTAAATAAAAAAAATTTTCTAATTTAGATTTATAATTGGGGGCAAACATGGCATGCTAAGATAAACTGCACCGCATTTCGAAACACCTTTGTGACTTCCTAAGGGATTATTTGGCTCGTAGTCATCGAAAAATAATATAAGGGTAAAACAATTTTGTTTAAGCCGTGTCGAGCTATTTTTGATTGCCAATGTGGTGTTTGAATAATGTTCCATGGTACTTGAAAAAACACCTGGCATTTCAAAAAACTTTCCAATTTCATTCTCGAGTTCACTGTTTTGCTAGAAAAAGTTATAGAATTATTTATTATATCATTTTAGATTGTTTTTCTTTTATATTCAATTTAATATTATATTAAAACTAAACTGCATTAAAATATAATATAGTTTTATGAGGTCTTAATATGAAAGTTATATTAGAATTGCACCTTTACGAGAGTAATAAAAGAATTTCGAATTTCTTGAGGTGTATATTTTGTCACTTCGTTAACGTCACCCTTTTTCCTTTTGCCAAAATTTCCAGAGCTAATAAGATTTTGTAGTAAATAAAAGACTACGGCATCTTTTTTACCTAGAAATATGTTATTTAGAAAAGTGAAGTTTTATTTCATTTTAAATGAAAATGTCATGCGGTTACAAGCAAAAAACATTGAAACTATTTATTCATTGAATAAATATAAATTATTTTTTCTCTCACCTTTCTCTAATTTTTCTAAACCTTTCAGGAAGACCCTGTCTTCAAAAGTAAGTTTTGAACGACTGTTTCCACCTCTTCACTCTAATTGACTCAATTGTGAAATGATTGTTTTCTTTATAAACGGCCATCTGATTTTTAATAAATCCCTTCTTTCTGGGAAACGTTGTTCAAAGTCCAGCTGGAACTAAAAAAGATACAAAAACTTTAAATAAATAATGGTCAATCTTACTGATTATAACATTAATCTAATAAAGGAATTAAATAAACGTACCAATTGCTTTGCATCTTCTGTTTTTAAAACAGGATACTTGTTTAAGTATTCGCTAATTGAAATTTTTTCTGCCGTTAATAAAACATTTCTGTAATTGAATGTTACTTTCCAATCGTCAAATAAAGTAAGCGGATTTATAGAGCTGCTTAAATTATTGAGGGCTGTTTCTATGGAGAGGTCATTTTGAGGAAAATCTGCAACTTCTGGTTTTTTTGACAACGTACACTTTGAAATTTTTAAAACTCCTCTTTTTCTCAAAAGTTCTATAACATAGTTATAATTTGCCCAAAGTGTGCCAATTGTTTGAACTGTAATGTTGTTTTCTTTTACATAAAGCCTGTAGTAGGTGCATGCGGACTCTCCTGGGAAAAGTTTTCTTACAAGTTCTGCTAGAGCCTCAAAATCTGATCGAGAAATACTAGAAAAAATATTGTAAAAATTGTTAGGAATATATTTTCAAATATTTACGATTTACGCGCGACACTTAATTTGATCATTGTCTACTCTGTCAATGAGCGCCCTCTTTAGTTTTTTGTGAGATACACTTTGCATCACACGCATTTTTTCTAATCTAAATAAAGTTCATTTTTAATAGTCATCACGTTGTCCTTATTCCTATTTAATCATAGTTTATACCTTCTTGATATCATCTGCTTCAACAGGTTATGGGACTTTTGTCGTTCGAGGGTTAATGGAAATTTGAGACAATCGCGAGTTACTCGATCGAAAGATAGTACATTGCGTGTGTAGTGTATCAGAAGCCATAAAAATGGCGTCGTCGACTGTAAGAATCGAGACACTAAATAAAAAAAACTTCGACACCTGGAAAATCCAGATGGAAGCCTTACTGATAAAAAATGACGCGTGGTGCTATGTTAGTGGGGAAAAAACGAAACCTGCAGCCGCAGCCGGAAACGAGGAGGAGGTTAAAAGATGGGAAACAGCTGATCGAAAAGCAAAATCGGACATAATCCTCTCTATAAGCCCGACTAAACTCAAGCAAATAGAAGGCTGTAGTACGTCGAAAAATGTTTGGGAAAAATTATCTTTGATTTACGAATCGAAAGAACCCGCGAGAAAAGCCAGTCTTTTAAAACTTTTAATGTTGCATCGGATGGACGACGATGATGATGTGCGCGAGCATATGCGAAAATTTTTTGATACAGTGGACAAATTAAGCGATATGGAAGTGGAAATAAATAAAGATTTTCTGTGTGTCATGCTCCGCGATTCGAAAACTTCAGGTGCGCGATTGAGTCGAGTGACTAATTACCGTCGCCAGAAACGTTACGCATAAAAATAGTTAGAGAGAGCGATGATAGAAAAAGTCATGTGCGAAATATAGGACAGGGAGCAATGGTCGCAAAGCATTTTGATAAACGCGCGAACGCTAGCCAGAAAAAGGTGAACACTGCAAATACCAAGAAACCTTCGATAACATGCCACCGCTGTGGCAAACCCGGGCATAAAGCTTTCGAATGCTAGTCGCGTATCGAACCTAACCGCACTTTTCAAAAAAATTCCGAAAATGGGAAGATGGCAGACACCGATAATGTCATAATGATAATGGCATACACACACACGGTTCAAAAAGGACTGCAAGCGCTCGAGACTACGCGTAATGAAGGATGGTGTTTAGATAGTGGGTGCACCTCACATCTATGCAGTGATTCAAATAAATTTTCGAATTTTACAGAAATATCATCGGAAAAATTATATCTTGCCAGCAACACGTCGACCGCGATAACGGGAAAAGGTACTATTTACTTAAACGCTGAAGTAAATGGACAAAACCGAAATTTAAATTTAGAAAACGCTCTATATGTGCCCGACTTGCGCACAAATTTGTTATATGTGAGCAAAATAACGAATAAAGGTTACAAAGTGATTTTCGACAAAAAAAGTGCTACAGTGATCGACAAAGATGGAAAAATAAAACTCGAGGCTCCTCGCGTGAGCGGATTATATTATATTCGCGAAAACGAACAAGAATGCAAGTCCGCGACTACCATCACCCCGGAAAAAGTCCTTCCAATGTCACAAACTGAGATATGGCACCGTAGGATGGGCCATTTAAATCTCAAAGACCTTTTTTCGAGCAATCGTGATGGAACAGTGCGCGGAATGAACATCAAATCTTCGGAACGTGATTTTACATGTGACGTTTGTATTCTCGGCAAAATGGTAAAATCTCCTTTTCCGAAAAAGTCGGAAAGACAAAAGAATCTTTTGGAATTAATTCATAGTGACGTGTGTGGACCAATGAGAGTCAAATCATTGGGAAAATCAAGATTTTTCGTGACGTTCATTGACGATTATTCGGGATGGTGCGTTGTTCACATGTTAAAATCCAAAAGTGACGTAATTAGCGCATTCAAAGAGTTCAAAGCGTACGCAGAAAATCAAACTGGCCACAAGATAAAGTGTCTTCAGTCAGAAAACGGGACCGAATATACGAGTTGCGAATTTGCAAATTATCTCAAGGAAAATGAAATTGAGCGAAGACTGACAGTGACACACACCCCGCAACAAAACGGCGTGTCGGAGAGGATGAACCGCACTCTCGTTGAGATGACGAGATGCCTTCTCATCCAATCCAATTTATCATCGTGTTTTTGGGGAGAAGCCGTGAAAACCTCCAATTACATACGAAATCGACGTCCAACCAGTGCCCTTGAAGGAAAAACTCCGTACGAAAAGTGGACCGGAAATGTGCCGAACGTGGGATATTTTCGCGAGTTTGGTTCTCCAGTGTATTCTTTGATCCGAGAGCCGAATAAGGGGAAATTCTTCGAAAGCGTACAGAATATGGATTCCCGATGAACGAAAAATCGATATCGCCAGAGATGTTGAGTTCATGAAAATCCTCGAATCACCAAAACAAGTCCAAGACGATTTTGGACCGATAAGTAAGAAAACAATTAGAAAAGAAATCGAGATCGATTTTCCGGTAATTGACAACAGAAACGACGAGAACCTCGCACAAAACGACGAATCAGATGCCTCATCCACCGATCAGGACGAAGAATGCGAAGACGCAGAAGATCAAATCGAAGAAATCGAAAACCAAGAAATCGAACATGAAGTCATCGAGATCAACGACGAACAAAACAAACCGGAACCTCCGAGAAGAGGACCAGGAAGACCTCAAAAAGTGCTTACGGGACGCAGATGGAGACCCACAAAAGAATACCAAATAGCTAATTTCATGATCGAGCAAAACGAATTTGCCGGAACTGCGGAAGTACCAATCAACGAAGCAATGAAAGGTTCGAATGCAGATGAATGGCGCCACGCAATGGCACTTGAAATGGAAGCTATCATCACCAACAAAACATGGATTTTAGTCAACCGGCCGAAAAATCAAGATGTCATCGGAAGCCGAATGGTTTTACGAGATAAACAAAATCAAGACGGAACAATCGATCGAAGAAAAGCGCGCATAGTAGCGCGTGAATTCTCTCAAACTCCCGGTGTTGACTGTCGCGAAACATTTACCCCTGTGGCTCGACTCAACTCGATTCGAGTCATAATCGCGGTGGCGGCGGAACACAACATGGAAATACGACAACTCGATGTTACATCCGCCTACTTGAATGGAGAACTCGAGGAAAAAATCTTTATGGAAGTACTGAAAGTCATGGATCAAGCTTTGGAGGAACTCATTACTTCCAGAAAGAAGGGGAAGATTGTCGACCAAGCAAATGAAATGCTTAAGCAATTAAAAAGCGGAGATAAAGTGTGCTTATTAAAAAAGGCCCTTTACGGTTTTTGCCAAGCCGGCCGTCAATGGCACGTGAAATTCTCTCGCGAACTTAAGCGTCTCGGTTTTCAACAATCAACAGCTGATCCGTGCATCTACTACAAAGGAAAAGGGGAAGATTTACTTCTTGTCGCAGTGTACGTTGATGACATCTTGGCGGCTTCACGGAAACTGTCAATGATCACGGAATTAACAAAACAATTGTCCAAGACCTTCAAAATCAAGGACCTCGGCAAAGTCAAGTATTGCCTCGGCATCGAATTTAACCAGGACGAAAATGGCGTTAAAATGTCTCAAGAAAAATACGTCAAAGAGATTATCGACAAATTCGGAATGCGCGACTCGAAGCCCGTGACAACCCCGCTGGATTGCAGTGTCAAATTGCAAAAAGGAAAAAGCGACCCTGATCAACATCTGCCATATCGAGAACTTATTGGTTCGCTCATGTATTTGGCCGTCTGCACCAGACCAGACATCGCATTCGCCACGAGTTACCTCAGTCAATTCAACAGTTGCTACGACAGCAGTCACTGGACGGCAGCGAAACGTGAACTACGGTACCTGAAAGCGACGTCAAATGTTGGATTATTCTTCAAGAGCAGCGGAGAGTGCCTCACCGGATATGCTGACGCGGACTGGGCCAATTGCCTGGACGACAGGCGATCCTACACTGGATACACCTTTATCCTCAACGGTGGCCCGGTATCTTGGGAAGCTCGGAAGCAGAGAACTACGGCTCTCTCATCAACTGAAGTCGAGTACATGGCCATCTCGGATGCGGCAAAAGTGGCAGTTCACCTTCGAAAATTAATCAGCCATTTGGGATTCGATTTGCCAGCAAAATTGAAAATCTTTAACGACAACAACGGAGCTCGTAAACTAGCAGAAAATCCAGTTTACCACTCCAGAACCAAACACATCGATGTTCGTCATCACTATGTGCGGGAAGTTTTGGAAAAAGGAATTTTGTCAATCGAATACGCACCAACGAAACTCATGCCAGCCGACATTCTTACAAAGGGTCTTCCAAGAGTGAAACACGGGAAGTGTCTTGAACTTTTAAATTTGAAACACAAATGACCTTTTTGATTGCTTAATAAATTCCCGTCTTAATCGAGGGGAAGTGTTCAGAATATATTTTCAAATATTTACGATTTACGCGCGACACTTAATTTGATCATTGTCCGCTCTGTCAATGAGCGCCCTCTTTAGTATTTAGTGAGATATACTTTGCATCACACGCATTTTTTCTAATCTAAATAAAGTTCATTTTTAATAGTCATCACGTTGTCCTTATTCCTATTTAATCATAGTTCATACCCGCTTGATATCATCTGCTTCAACAAAAATAGAAATACAGAAATATTTGTATAATTATAAATTATACTGTGTATTTGTAATTTTCCTTAAAGTTATATTATTTGTACATAAATTATATCAATTTAATAGTATTAACTTACTGAAATTTTTCGATTGGTTGACCCTCTTTATATTTTGCTAATGCATCGTCTCGAAATTTGTTAATTATAGAACGAGTTAATAATAAGCGAGTGGATTTATCCAAAGTTTTATGCTGCCTGTAATGAGCAAATACCAATTTGACCAATCTTGCTTTAAAAAAGCTACAACTTTCTGAAACACATAGAGTTAACATTTTTTTTTAATGTAATATTGATACATCTTACATTTATTAAAATAAAAATATATATATATATGTAGTACATTTTAATAGTTACAGATTAAAAAGTATTGAACTCCACATTTTGTTGCGATTGTTTCTAAAAAAAAATTTTTCCCAACAGAATAAAAAATTAATGATAAAGTATAATAAAAACAGAAGCTGTTGTCTACACTAGACGCTATAAGTGGAAGGCTTCGAGCGCACTTAAGCTGAGTGGACAAGAGCTTCGATTTACAGAGCAGGCAAAGTATATAGGAGTCATTCTGGATAGTAAATTGCTCTGGAAAAACACCTCGAGGAGAAGTGTAAGAAACTTACAGCAGCCCTTTGGCAATGTAGAAGAGCCATTGGCAGCAGCTGGGGTCTAAAACCAGATACACTGTTGTGGATCTATGAAGCGATTCTGCTCCATAGGCTGACCTATGCGTGTCTGATCTGGTGGAATAGAGTCGAATTAAAAACATCGAGAACTCGATTGGAGAATCTAAGGGGGACGGTACTGAGGAGCATAACGGGCGCGGTGCGTACAACGCCCACAGCTGCCCTTGATGCCCTCTTAGGGCTGGAACCCTTGCACCTCACAATTAAAGCAGTGGCGGCGAAAGCTGCCCTGAGACTAGGTGGCCCTAAGGGTCGCAGGGAAGTGGGCAGGTGGCGTCTTCTAAGAACTTAGTGAGAGGCCTCTTCTCAAATGATTAGGGACAGAACTGTTCCTATATACCTCTTTGACAAAAAGTATAAAATCAGTATACCTACCAGAGAGGACTGGGACGATGGACTGACGACCATCCCAGAAAGTAGTGATGTCTGGTACACAGACGGATCGAAAAGGGAGAGTGGAGTCGGTGTAGGAGTCTACCACGGAAATTCTCAAGTGGGCCATTCGTATAGGTTGGGACCCACTGTTTCCGTATTACAATCCGAAATCATGGCGATACTCTATGGTGCTACAGAGGCCCTAAAATTGTATGATAGAAATATTTGTATTTCTTCGGATAGTAAGGCAGCTATTTTTGCCTTAAAACGTTATGTTACTACATCACAGCTGCTGGAGATTGCCATGAGGCACTCAATAGACTAGCTGGAAATAACCGCGTCACTCTTCTCTGGATCCCTGGTCACAGCGGATTCAGGGGTAATGAGATGGCGGACGAACTAGCTAAAAAAGGAGCTAGGGAAACATTTATTGGGCCTGAGCCTCCAATTGGTGTTTCTGATTACATGTGTAAACGAGAAAAGAGACCAAAAGGACACTCACCTTAATATAGGCACTGGTAGTTGGAGCATTAGGATTAGCCTCCGAGGGTTTCAGCCTCAGAGCGTAATGTCCGGCCAAACCGAAAAATTCGCATCGTAACTTTACGACCTTCTGTGTGGGAAATCCTTTTACCTCCTCGGTATAAAGCATCTGTAATACACAAAACTTTATGTTACAAAGTATTACAAAAAGCTTCCACTTTGAATGGAGAATAATTGAGCCAAGAATATTTCACAAAATGAAATTACTTTTGTTCTCCTGTCAACTAGATAGAATTATTATTGACCAGAAAAGCGAGTTCAAAAGTAAAAATTATATTTACCGAATTTTATTTATATTTATGAGAAGAGTATTCAAAAAAATATTGTTATGTAAGAAGAAATAATTTTCAACCTTTTTTCTTTTATTACTAAAATTAAATACAATTTCAATATTTTTTTACTATAAAGAAATTTTTCTACCTGTACAAGTGTCTTATTTCTAGGATCGCAGGACAGAACACTGACGCCACAAAAAATTAGCTGCAATGAATAAGTTGTAATTGGAACCCCAGGGGTTGGTTGACAGGAAACTCCTGTATATTCCAAAGTTGCTAGAACTGGTTGAATAGGATAAGTTTCCAAATGTTGTGGTTCTATTGATAGAGAAGGAATCGGCCATCTTACATCCAGAGTTGATCTCATCTGGAAAAATAATTCAATTACAAATTTTAAACCAATATTGTACATTGTACATGACAAAACTTGTAAAGCGCCGAAAACTAATTAGCAAATTAATTTAAACTGTTTGCGTGATTTCGAATTCAATCGAAAACTTTTCAAACGTTGATGCACCAACTTCCACTGTAGTAGAATCGAAATCGGTTTTACTTGAAAAAAATTAAAAAAAAAAAAAATAATTTCGAAGGTAAAAAATTTCTATTATCAAAGATGTTTGAAACGTGATAAATTAGAAGTTATGGCAAAATAATCAAACAATAAATTATATTTCAATAGGGGTAAAAAAACTAAATAAAAGAAATTTTTAATAAGAAATTTTTGAAAAATATGAAATATGAAGGGAAAATAAATATTGAAATTAAATATTGTAATAGTGGTGTGTACATCAGTGCATTTTTATATATATATATATCACGATATTTTGCATACAAACGGAGTCGACTCAATTTTTTAAATTGCGAGTCGTCGCACGTTATTAGATTTCGCATTTGAAATAAGTATTCTGTAAAATGCAAGAGTTCTTTTCAGACGACAGGGGAATTGAATCAGAGTACATGAATTCGCTAAAGTTGACAACAATTTAAGAGGA
Source organism: Leptopilina clavipes (assembly GCA_001855655.1). Classification (NCBI taxonomy): domain Eukaryota; kingdom Metazoa; phylum Arthropoda; class Insecta; order Hymenoptera; family Figitidae; genus Leptopilina; species Leptopilina clavipes. The sequence continues at coordinate 392 of JUFY01025925.1, read as the reverse complement.
AGGGAAAAAACTGGAAAAAAGATGAATTGATAATCCTCAAAAGACAATGAACTCCAACTATATGAAAAAAATAGTCAGTAACTAAATTTGTGGATAGTATAAATAAATTTTAAACATCAAAATGTAATAAAATTTGATCACATTGGATCAAATAAAATATCAAAAATTCTTCATCTCTTTGGAACATGTTCTGAACTTGATAGCTTGGTAAAAAATTGTTCAAAATGTTGATGGAGAGTCAAAATAAACAATAATTAATTTTCTGGAAAGCATAAATAAATTTTACCCATCAAAAACTTATAAAATTTGATCACATTGGATAAAAAAAAATATCAAAAATTTGATATTTTTTTAAAATATGTTCTGAACTTGTTAGCTTCATAATAAATTGT
>JUFY01025924.1:0-17156 GCA_001855655.1 Leptopilina clavipes | reverse complement strand
ATATTATTATAAAATATAAAAAACATTTTCTTATAAACTTCAAAAAAAAAAAAAAAAATTATTCTTTTGCAGAGACTATTCGCGTAAGTTACCTTGTACCTGTAAAGTTCTTAATATTTACCTTAAAAAAAAATTTAGACATTTTTCAGATACATTTTGTGATTATATTAAAACAAACCTTTTTTTTCAAAAAACGCGAATATTTGGAAGTAGAAAGAACGAAAAAATTTTTTGACAAAGAAAAAACTATAACTTTTGCAATTAAACAATTATTTAATTTGATTAAACGTAAATGGCGAAAAAAGCGAAAAGAATTTCTTATTGCTGGTCGGTAAGGTGGTCTTTTCAATGTTTAGATTCGTTTACAATAATAATTATATTTTTAAAAATGTTACTATCAAAGTATCGAACACTTGGTGTATTTATAAAGTGCGAAACAATTTATGAATATAAAAGAAGAAAATTATGGACATTACTGCATCACTTGAATGATGTATTCTACAAATTAATTTAAAAATAATGGAATTTGTTTACTGTACGTCCAGAAAATTGTTTAATAAAACCATGTATTTTAAAATAAATGGAATTCTGGTTTAGATTATTTTCCACTAAGTCTGTAACATGTCGCCAATACTTGAGGAAAAAAATTTTTTTTGGAACAGATCCAGAACATTAAAATAGATCTTATTTTTCAAAAATAAAAATCGTAATATTCTCAAAGAATCAGTTAATATATAAATATTTAGAGAAGTGGTGTATTAAATGTTCCAGTTTGTACAAAATATCTTTTAATCTCTCGGTATTGTTACAAATCTTAAAAATTAATGATGATAACGTAATGCTGCTCTCTGTGCTTCATCATCTGCAATTGTTTTCAATGTCTCCCAACATTCGGAGGAAGACTTCTTTTTATCAGCAGCCATAAATAATACATCCTGAACTGCTTGACACGTAACTGTCTTTAATGCCGATATCAGTCCTATGGGTTCCCACATTCTAATAGCAAACGTCGTCCATCCTTTATCATATCCACCAAATTCTCCTGTTTTCCAATCCCAAGGTAGCATATAATGGTAATTCGGCCAATACGATTTGTTAATTATAAATATCGAATTGTCATCAACCGGAAATCTACAATTCGTAACATCTTGTAAATTTACCATATATCCGTAACATTTAATTACCATCACCTCGTTCGTAAAAAGTAAAAATACATATACAAAACGAAATAAAAGAGTAAACATTTTTTTGATTAGATAATGTGAAGAAAAGAAGACATTTGATAAAGTTCAGAAAAAATTTTTTAAATTTGAAAGAACTGATAAGGAGAAGATCATGTTAAAAATGTAGGTGCCTCACAATTGTGATCGTTGAATGATAAACTTTTGTTTCTAATTCTTCACCTTATTTAATTATTACACACGCCATCACCGTTGATGATGACGGTGCCATGACTCTTGGGCATTTTAAAAAAGAGAGTGAAAAAAAGTTGCATAGTATCGAGAATTGATATTAACTTGTCTCCTGGCTTGAGTCCCCAGATGAGCATAGCACTGTTCACTAAACAGGATATTTGATACGAGACAGCAAGTCGTAAAAATCCAAGAACAAAAATAGAATTCATTATCGATTCCTCCCAATATTCAGCTGGTGCGTTCATCGGCAGCAGCAAACCCAAAATTGGAAACAATATCCAGTAGAGTCTAAAAAATCAAAAATTATTGGACATTTCTAATGTTTAATCAATTTTGAACTAATTCTCCAAACAAATCGTCATCAATTAGTGGAAATATTTTAAATTAGTCATTGAAACTGAATTTCTTGCTTTAATGTTACCTCCTCTGGAGCCAAACATATCCATCAACTTCAATAATTCGCATATCTATGTCCTTTTCGACTTTTTTTCTTTCAGGTGTTTCAGTCATTAGATTACTAAATACGTGGCTGTACAAAAATCCCTTATTGTGATCATAAGGATCATTATCTGTTCCATAAAACTTATGATGTATCCTGTGTGATAATACCCAATCATAAATAGGACCCTGATGAAAAGAAATGTTCACAATTACAAGAAATTCGATAAAATCAGACAGAAGTAATTTTAATGATGTAACTGCAATAATTCTCAACCAAAATTCATCCATTATTCCAAAAAGCTGAATATTTCGCAAATGGAAGTGTTATTGTTGTTGTGACCTTTAGATAAAATTTTTTCTCTTTGTATTTTAATTTTTAATTAATAATTTAAATACTAAACCTACCACACCAGCAAGTGTGTGACACAACATTAAAAAAAGTCTAATTGCCCCGGAAGCCTCAAAAGCCTCATGAGCCCAAAGTCTGTGAGCTCCAGCAGTTATTCCCAATCCAGCGAGGCACATAACAAAAATAGCTGGCAAAAAAAATTTCACTTATTTTATTATTTTATTCTGAGTGGCAAACTTAATGGAAAAATTTCCCTCCTACCGTAAATTACAGTCAACCATTTGGCTTGTGTAACAAGAAGATAGAATCCATATATTCCAAGGACCTGAAGATGAATAAACCAGAGAACAGAAATCCATCTGAACTCCTGTTTTTTAATTTTTACATTTTCTTCTGTCATTTTATTTGTTTAAACAAATGCTCACTCTTGATTTTTTTTGTCACTTATTTTCAAAACACTTATTATAAAACTATAAATGGACGAAGAAACTGATATTATTTTCCACTGATGGAATATCCAAGTTATCTGTACGATACGAAAGTTTGGAAAAGACTAAAAAGTATTCTATGCATTTAACAAAAATACTTCATTTAACCCTGCAACCTTAGAAATGAATATCATTAATTTCTACATTGTCATTTCCTTTTGGTCGCATATTAATAAGACAAGAGGTATCGATTATCTATTATGCAATTTGTAATTTAAATATCAAAATTTTGTTCATATTCAAAAGTTGAAGATTTTATCGAAATTTAAAAAAAAATTCTACTTCACAGGATGCATTACAATATATTTAAATTAATCATACGGTATCGATAGACTGAGTAAGTTCTTTATGGGGGTGAATTTAAATTATTAAATGATCGGAAAAGTGGAAAATAACGTTTCTGATTATATTTAAAAATAAACTTAATTTATCAAGTAGCATTTATTTCGGAAAATTCATATTCATGCGTGAACCATAATGTCAGTGACGAATATTTGAAATAAGCGAATCAATTTTCATTGTAGGATAAAAATGTGGGAAATGTATATAAATACTGTTTAGAATTTTTAAATATATTCATTTTTATTTATAAGTTTCCTGTTAACACCACTTCTACTTCAATGTATAATTACTCTGTTCTCAACTTTCTACTGGAAGTGTGGACATTTTCAGATTCACATGCACATTATTCCATTGTGTTTCATTGTGATTATGAAAATTTGACAAAGTCTCCCACACGTAACTGTTATTAGATAATTTTTTTATATACTAAAATCAACGATATATTTGAAACTATAAAATAATCGACGATAAACTTTGACATTTGTACTAAGAAAATATAAACGTTCAAAAAATATTCTTCAACTTTATAAACTTTAATTGATGCATATAACTAGAGGTGAAAGCCATAAAGTGAATTTATCCATTGAAAGTTTCATGATAAAATAGAATTCGATAATAAAAGTAAATTTTCTTTACAGGGAAATTTTGCCATTTTTTTCGATTATATTATAAAAAATTTTTGGTTTCGAAAACTTGGTTAACAATTAATTAAAATCAAAGTTAATAAATCGGAAAAAATTATTCCAAGCTTCATCATAAAAATTTCTCTGATGATAAATTCATTTGTACGTCGACAATAATCTCCTTTCATTCGTAAAAATTTGTGTGATAAAATATTTAAAGAAATTCAACGGCACTTGGGAATATTAATTAGTATGACATTAAAATTAATATTCATTAGGCACAGGAAATAATATACTTGAAGTTCTAAAAGTTTCAGTGAACGAATTTCTTTTTTTCACTTATATCTGTTGAATTTAAATGTATGTTTATTTCTTCTTCCTTAAGGATAATAGTATTATTCTTTCTGTAATAATAAAATTGTTCGCATAAACTTTCAGAACTTCCAGAAATATCTAAATAATTTATATTCAATCAAATATGATTAAGATTAAGAAAATGTATCGAAAAACTATTTTCATTTTGTACATAATAATATCTTGATTTTTCATTTCAAAATGTCCATTTAACTTTCTACTTTAGAGGGTGGAAAACAAAAAGTACAATTTTGAACATAGTTAAAAATTACAGAGACGTAAAATTTGCAAAATTTGTAATTTCTATTCATATAGATGAAGAGTGAAAGAAAAAATGGAACATTAAACTAACAAACTTAATAAATCTATTAAGTAAATTAAAAATTACGTAAAAATAAAATAGATAAATCATATTATACTGACCGTAGTATCACAAAATATACATTCATGACATAAATCAAGGATTAACCAAAGACAACATTTCTGAGGTTGTTCATTTCTTTTTTTTTGTAACGGAAGAAGACTAACTACTTTGTGATATAAAAAATAAAAGTAGTTTTCAAGTCGCAAGAACATTGGACGTTTTTTGTTTAATACATTATAATCAGTCTCTGAGTTTAATTATTTTTTCTTTCCATTTTTTTGAGTTCGCAAAAGTCTTCCTTGGGCATGTCACGATCACCAAAACCCCATATTTGACTCTCGTGACTACCATCACCGGATTTCTCTGCCCTGCGTTTTATCATTTCGGGTGATACACTCTTGAGATCGTAGGCCCAACCGATTTTTTCGAAGAAATCGATAAAACCAGTCGTCCAATTGAAGGAATAATTACCGAGTTCAGCGGTTTTGTAGTCGAAGGGGAAAACATGATGATAATTGTGCCAACCTTCTCCAAGTGCTGCTAGCGATACTGCAATATTTTCCACGGGTGAAATGTTTCTAAAATTATAGAGAAAATTTATGAACGTCTATTGAGAGTAAAAATAGAATTTAATTTAAAAGAAACAATTTTTATTGAAAATAATTTCAAGAATAGATAAATTGTGTTAAATTTGAGATATTCTTACTTGTCGTAAGGTCGTTGTCCCCACAAATGTGCAACGCTATTGACAAAAAAAGCGATGTTCAATGTAATGGAAAAGCGGAAGTTGAAGTTTACCCAGAATGAATTCCACAGAGTTTCATTCCAAAAATAATAAGGCACCCATACTGGAAATGCAATAGCCAGTAAAGCGAAGAGAGGAATATATAATCTGGAAGAGAATTTAAATTTATGATTCAAGAATTATTATTAGGTATGATAAAAAATAAATTGTGTTATAAACAATATACATATAATATTTAATTATTTATTAAATTTGACATTAAAATATTTACTTTTTTTGCCACATAACAATTGGATCCATTTCTAAGTCACGCATGTCGACTATTTTTCGTTTAGCCTCAACACTCGGATGTGGAGTAGTGAAGAGCCATCCCACATGGGCAAAGAAAAATCCTCGATTGACGTTATGTGGATCCGCATCTGTTTCACTGAATTTATGATGGATTCTGTGGTCTAATACCCATGTGTGTACATCTCTCTATAAATAAACAATTATTATTATTAACATTATTATGATTTTTTTAATGTTTGTTCTAAGAATACTTAAGGGCTTACAAGCGATTAAACTGTATTCATAAGACAATTGACCACTTTGCAACTTAAGACAAGTGACCACTCCAAACAAAAAACAAAAGCAATGCGCATCAGGAATACTTGTCGTTTCCTGGATGATCAGTAAAAACATGTGACCACTTTGATGAAAAAGACAACTGACCACTTTACTTAAAAAATACAAGTGACCACTCTCCGAATCGTAGTGTCGAAAGCAATGGGCACCATGATATTTATCATTTCCTGCATGAGCAGTTTAGACAAGTGACCACTCCAAACAATATAGATGAATAAAATGTGAACCAGGATCTTTGGTCGCTTCCTGTATTATCAGGAAAAACAAGTGACCACTTTGTTGAAAAGACAACTGACTACTTTGTAAAAAATAGAAGTGACCACTCCGAACAGAGGAGGAAAGAGCAAGGTGCTTCTAAAAGTTTATCATTTCTTGATTTATCACTAAAGACAAGTGACCACTTTCAGGATAAAGACAACTGACCAGTTTGCTAATAGAGAAGTGTCAAGATTGTACCAAGACAATTGACATTCACTTCTATTAATGAGAATTTTCAAGCTAAACGTCTATAAGGATCAATAGATTTCACCAACAATCGCGGTACACTTTTTTTGCCGATTTGGATCCTTGTAAGTATAGCATTGTTGTGGGTCGGTGTCTAAGATCGAAGTGACAAGTGACCATTCTTCATAAAACTGGACGAAATGTAAGAAGCTTTGCATTTATCAAAGTCTATGTCTTGAAATACAAGTGAAATTATTTTAAACAAAGGAAATAATTAATAAGAGTAGAAAATACCACAGAGTCATAAATTCTAACAATATTAAGAGAAATAATTGTTTAAAAAGTTGCAATGTTGGAATTATAATTTACATTTGCTTCCAAACTATCTGATTGAAGCTTCCAGTAATAAAAACATTAAAAAATATCGGCAAAGTAATTAATATACAATGAAAGACCTACCTGTCCGGTTATTGTGAAAAGAAATGCTAACAAAAGTCTTAATGGCCATTTTGCCTTATAAGCTCTATGGGACCAAAGTCTGTGAACTCCAGCGGTGATGCCAAAGCCAGAGGTGTAAATTGTTACGAAAGCTGAAATCAATAATAAATATAGAAAAGAATAAAGTTTGCGTGTCACAAACAGGTTCTTGTGTCCTATACTTCTATGTCATTTTCACGTAAAGCATAGTTTATAATCCGAAAGATTAAGGTTGATAAAAAATATAATGAATAAAGTGCTTTATCGGTTTCTCTGAAAATGCTGTTTGAATCGTTATTAACTACAGTTACAGAAACATATTGCGTGACTTTCAAGAGCTTATATACTATTCAAAAATTTAAGTTTTGCACCTATTTTCATATTCTTTACCGAGAAAAGTGTTTCTTTACATTGTATGAAGTTAATAGTTTGAATAAATCTGATGATGCAAACTTATTTTTTGCCCGTCACAGCTTATGATGTAATTTGCTAAATATAAATTCTTAAAAATTTTATTTATCCATGTAAGTTTATTATCCGAAAAAAATGGAAGCTTTTTTGTAATTTATTGTGTAAAAACCACTCTTAAATATACATAATCCTTATAAATTTATCAAGATGAGAAATTTTAAATTGCATTTAGATAATTTTCAATTTTTCTTTTTTTTATATCGGGTCTCGTTACAATTACGAGAACCGAATTTCATTTTATTTTTTGAAGATCTTACGAACTATAATAAAAAAAACTTACCCCACAGTGACGTGAGAGCTTTGGCTTGTGTTAGACAGAGATAAAATCCGTAAATACAACCAAAATGGATGAACGATTGGGCTGCAAGATCGGGCCATTTAATTCTTGGAACATATTCCACATTCTCCTTATTTAAATCCAAATCATTGCCACTGTCTTTAGGAAAATAATCCACGCAATCATCATCATCCTCATTTTCATCAAGTTCAATCTCGTTTCCCTTTAGAGAACAAGTCTCATTGACTAGATTCTCCTCGATTTGAGTCATTTTATAATTATTCACTTGCAAATATTATTTTTTGTCGACTTTTCTTTTTTTATCTTTCTCGTTGTTATCATTAACCTTTTATAGATACTATTCTTTGTTGATAAATCACTTTTCCAATTGTTATTCTTTATAGGAAGCTGAAAAAATATTTTTATATAACTTTTCATCAACAAATAAGGACAATTTTTAAAAACGATAATGAAACTTTATCAAATCTTTAAAATAAGTGTTTCATTTTTAACCAATTTCGATTTTAAAAGGAAATAAAAATCTTGATATCTTTTTAATTTCCGATTAAATTAATTTTGCTTCAGAATTTTTATTAAATGATAAATAACAATGATATAAAATTCTTTAAACATTATACATATAGCCTTAAATAAAGATATAAAAATATTGATTGAAAGATTAGGTTTGTTTTGAAAAAAAAAATTCTCCGCCATATTACATCTCACATTTTGAATCTTACATAAAGTAAATTTTATTGCTTTGTTTTTGCTTGTATATAAAACAAATTTAAAAATAAAAAAAATTTTTGTTTCTATTGGAAAAGAATGGAAGAGTGTTTCTTGAACTATGACATAATTTTCAATTAGTTATTTCTTGCAGTTATAATACTTCCACGGTCACGTCATTCATGCAAAACAATGAATGCACAATGACCTTCTCACGGACACAGAAACTGCACAACGTAATTTATGTTGCGTGTAATTTTCTAAAGGCGTGGTAATTTCTAAAAAAATGTAATCTTCTGTATTGAAAAACTAGATTTAAATTTGTTCGCAGAAAAAGAACTAAAAGAATGATAAATTTTTAATTTAAAAATATAAAATATTCTAATATAAAAGATATAAAAATTTGGTATAAAATTTAGAATTTTTTTTTCATATTTAACAAACCGATTATATAATTATTATACATTTAATATAATTATATAAATGTTTTTAAAAATTTTACAGGTATAATTAATTTTGATCAGTATTTCATTTTTTTAATGTAATCTTTTGACGTCAGTAACTTCAGTTCGAGGTTTTAGCACCATATTCTTTGCTAATAATACTTCGTCTATGCATGAAATTCTTTTGCTCCACTTTAAGTTTATTTTAAAAAAAAAAACTTTTACACTTCTTTATTTTTATGTTGAAATTGAGATTTCCAATGCTTTATGCACAAATTACAATCTCTGTTAAAATAGATTTTCATCGACTTTTTTTTAAATTAACAAATAAACATTTTCTAATCTCCTTGATAATAATCATAATAAAAAATTATTGTGTATGAGTAATCAAATATTAAATTCGTTTTCTCCAAATTAAAATTCTTTTATTGCGCCATATGGGAAAAGTTCTTGTATTAATCGACTAAATGTTACTTTATAGCAATTTTACTGATTAAATAAATCATGAATTAATCAATTCTTTTTTGTCTGTGTGACATTACTTCGCCTTTAAGGAATAAATAATTATATATGGTAGATTTTAGATGTAGAAAGTGAATTGATATGAGGGAAAAGTCTGCAAGACGATGTTTGTGGCGCCGGCTGGGCAGGGTAATTTAATTAGCAGACTAGATCACCAGAAAGATAGTAAATGATTAAATTGATGCAATAAAAAAGAAGCGCAAAAATTAAAAAGTTGTGTCACTGTTTTTTTTTCTTTTTCAAGCTAATAATAGAGGTTCCTTCCCCATCAATAATCATAGATTCAGAAGGTATTAATCTCATTTTGATGAAAAAAAAAACTTTTTCTCAATGTCCTCACGGAATATCCTCTCAAAATGAGAATATTTTCTTTTAAAAATAAAGATTTTATTTTCATTCTGAGAAAAAATATAATAAAAGAAGTCCCATATCTATGAATTGGGAAACATTGTTGATTAATCGAAGTTTAAATTTGTAACTCCCGCTGTACTGATCATCGTGCCCTCTGTGAATGTCATCAAGTAATTCCATTTAGGAGGGAGAATTCAAAACGGACGTATTACAAATTTGCGTAGAAAGTGTATAGAGATAAGATCCAATTTTCTAAAATACCTCGCTTAATGTAAATTTTGGAACACATATTCAGATCTTAGTTTCTATTTTTAAAAAACAATTTAATACAATCTTAAAAATTGATTTTATTTTTTATTGCAACCAAGGAAATTAAAAAATCATTACTCTTTAGTTTGAAAATGTCATTCGAGTGAGATATTTAGAATTAGATTATTCAGAAATGGTTATTAGAAACTTGTTCAATTACTGGAAACTTATTAGTAACCTAGAACTCTAACTCATCGTAAAAATAAAGTTTTCCTGAATGGCTATAAATTTTTTGTGAAACAATACATATCAGTGACGTAATATTTCTCATGTTTTATCTTGCTTGTAAACATAGATAAAATTTTTTTAAGTATACAAGAGACACTTTTACATGGTCAGGTGCGTGACAATCTATCGCGATATTTATTGAAGTAAATAAAAATAAATGTAATCTTTTTCATATCAAATTGATAAGCTCATCATTTAATCAATGTATGGAAAAAAAATTTAACTACGACAGCTATAAGGTTAACAATTGTTTTTTTTTAATTATATATAAAATTCATTATATTAAAAAAATGATATACTGTAATATAAAAAAACTCTTTAATAATGATATTTTTTGGAATGTGAATTAAATGGTTTTCTAATCTTAAATTAAGTACAATATATAACATTTCTGTCAATCGTAAATGTGCAATTCTGAGTAATTAGTTAATGAAAAAACTGACATTGTAGCTTTACGATAACTATTGACGTCATTTTTTTTCATTGAAGCCAATTGGATGTCAGTGCTCTGAATTCGCACTATAAGAATAATTTAAAAAAAAATTTAAATAAACTACAATTGTATAAATATATTAAAAAATGAAAATGATTGGTAAACAAATTTTTTTATTGCAATAAGAATTAATTAATAATTATAACATTTGTATCTAATTCTTGTACCATATTTTAAATGTAATAAAAAACATATTTTTTTAGAAATTGTTAAAATGTATATTTGTTAATTCTTGCCACGTGGCTTATATTATTTATATATGAACATGCATATTATTTTATGCGACACAAATATGAGTGATGCCTTTCACTTGCCGGTCGTTATGCAATTTTCTGCTTCAAATACAATTTATTACTTATTACCATAAAAATCATGTCTACTCCAAATGATAAAATTTACTATTATATTTGTAAAAATTAATATACATTCTTGAATACAGTGAAAGAAAATAGAAATAATTGTTCATGTTAAGAAACATCGTTAGCTTCTTATAGGCAAAACCGATTATTACACCAACTGTGAGAGAGATTGTGACGCCACCTACAATCGAAATTGTATACGCAAAAAATATACAGTAATATTTAAAAATGCTAAAAATTTATTTCGGGAAATTGCCATTTAAATTAAATTGATTGCAATTGTATTTTTTTATAAACTATAATTCTAAACAATGTCGTAATTATCAATAATAATTATAACTTTTGTTGTTAAAAAAATATCAACAAAAAACATTAATAGGAATATATTTTAAATAATCATGTAAAAATTTATTTTTGATGGCGAATAAATGAAAGGTTTACAATTTTAGTGAAGAAAAATTTAAATATATTCCATCTATATTTTAGTTTCTAAAAATAAGTTTCTTTTTTCCGAGTGTTTCATTATTAATTCTCTCTATATTATATCTCTATTATGTGTCAACTCAAACATCAAATACAGTACAAATTATGATGACTCATCTTTTTCTCCGTTTTACAAATTTCAACAATACAAATAAATTTTAATAAATATAAATTTTCTATTATATGTTTAAAACAGTGTTTCATTATTATTAAATAATGAAATATTAAAAGAAAAATTTATTTTTAATATCTATGAAACAAAAATTTATTTAAAAATTGAAACGAAAAAATATTGTAAAATTTAAGTTCAGATTTAGTTGATTTGCTGCAGTAGATTTAAGTGGAAGAATTTCAAGTTTAATCGTTGAATTTTTATTTCTATATAAAATACAATTTAACAAGAAACTAAGCAATTATTATACGTGCAGGTGATAAGAGTTCACTAAATGTGACTTTGAGAAAGTGGAATAAACGAGTTGGACATGTTCGTCTAAACACATATTATATAGTAAAGTAAGTCTAAAATATGTGCTTATTCCGAATTATTCTCTCATTAAAATCAATATATATTTTCAATTTATAATGTTATTAGTACTTGAAATAATTTTAAATACTATCGCTTTTTAACATCTTTCATTTTAAAAAAATTAGAAAATTTTACTCAATGTAAAATATAATAAATAAAGTTTTTTACTGAATTGTTTTACAATTTAGTAAAAATCGTATTTAAAATATAAGTTAAAAAAAGTTAACAAGTTAAAAAAAAGTTTTCATCGCGATCAAATAAAAATTGTTTATTCGTTAAAAGGAAAAAAAGTTAAATAATAAATTTGACTGGTGAAATAGCGAGACAAGTGAAAAATTATAATACACCAAATATACGTAAATGAATACCTGGATTAATTACATTCCAAAAACACTTTCTGAAAATATCTCAGAGCCAAATGTTATTTGCATTAATGATTCTTAAGTCACACGTGTTTCTCAAGAATTTATCAAATGTAAATATTACTCATCATCAATGTGAAAAATATGTCACATTGAATTAAATAATTTTTGTTTCTTTCAAAAATTTACGTTCACACGACGTGGAATTTTTATTCACTCAAAACAAGAAATAAAATAAGACACTGTGAAGACACTTTTTTTAAAAAAGAAAAATTGAAACAATTCCAATTTTACACACACTCAGAGAATAATTTTTTCAAAATTAAAAATAACCATCGTGCTTTCTTTTAAAATGCATATTATTGTTTTTTCGATAAATAAAGAACAGAAAAATAAACAGAAAATAAATGTAAATAATGGAAAAAAAATTTTATACTTTTTACAAAAAAACACTTTTTTGGAGCTGTGAGCGCAAAGGATCTGCGTACGTAATATACCACGATTACAAACGAAGAAAGACTGATCGTATAAGTTTATGAGAGAAACCGGCCGGTGATCCAAGCATGCAACCTCTACTACTACCTATACTATTACTATCTATGTATTAAGTAACTATACATGAGAGATTGTAAAATATATTTATCAAAAAAAAAATTGGTTCGAATGGCGCGCCGTCTCAGTCCGCCATATTGGTTCCAAATGATGAATTTCGTCTCGGAAGAGGAAATATATTATGTCAAATTAAGAGAAATATTTGGTTTTTGTATTTGGAAATTAAATTTTCTTATTAAATTATAAATTACTGTCTTCAGTGAAAAATAGGAATTTTTTCTGTTTCATTTATTAAATATTATTTATCAGTTTTTTATAACAGTTAACAATAACTAATTAATTGAAATATAAAATAAATATATATTAAAATAACAATTGAACTTCATGAGTATAGTGAAACCAAATTTAGCAGTTTACAAAAACTACGTTTACAAAAACTAACAAAAAAAACGAAACTAAGAGTTGAAAATTTATTTAAATTATATCAAAAATAACAAAAATTATAAATTAATAAATATAATAATACTTAATTATTATTTAAAATAATAGACAATAAATATTTCTCTATTATTGAAATAAAAAAAAATTTTCGAAGGCACTTTTCACATGGAATGCCCCTTATATACTTTTATCTATAGGTCATTCCATGTGAAATTCGCATTCAAAAATTTTTTTTTTATTTTTACAAAATTGAATGCTAATTTGACATGAAATGACCCTTATTTACTTCTATATACAGTTCATTCCATGTGAAATTTGGCTTAAAAAATTATTATTCTTTGTGAATTCAATAAGAAAAAGATGGCGATCAATTTTTGATTTATTTAAGTGACTTTTTTTTTAAACTCAAAATATGTTTTTCTTTGTGTTTAATAAAAAAGTTAGTCGAACGGAAATAAAATATTGGATGAAATTTTATTTTTTTTTGTTGTATGTGATAAAAAATGACTAAAAAAACTAATATTCGAAAAATTGTTTATTAGAATTTTCTAATTTGAATGAAACTCTGGAGTAATGAATGAACGCAGAAAATTTATGTAGGAATAAAATTAAACTCGGATCATGAATGAGATATCAAGTTACACTTACTTGCTTCTATACACATTATATAATAATTACACTTGTTACTATTACTTCATTGAACAAATTTTAATCTTTGGAAAAAAAATTTTCTGTTAGCTGCTGGATTGTAACTGACGGTTTAGAGGACTGTTTGCTGCGTATATATTAAGAATTTTAGTTTCAGGTATAGTCGTCCCCAAATGCAAGTAAGTGTATGTGTTTCCCTTCGAGATTTTCTGTGTAAGATTATTTTAGGTTTTCCTTGAAGTCCCATACACTTTGGGTCCTTTATGAAAAGTCCCCCAACTGTGTTTTGATTTATAGCCTCCTTCCTGAATCTTAACTATTGAATCTTAATTTATTAAAATTTATTGTCTTTGAAAATTCACTTATCAGTTTGTAGCAAATTTGATTTTATAAATTGCAAAATTTTAAAAATAAATCTATTTTTTCAAACGATTTAATTTTTCGTCTAGTTGAATGATTCTATTTTTTTGGACTACGGTAAATTTAATAACACTAATTCGAATTAATATCAATTTTGCAATCATAATTGCAACATAGTTTGGCGATGACATATTGTGAATACTAATATAGTACTTGCATTAAATAGAATCTTATGTCACCAACGTGTCAAAAGAAAATTTTTAACGAGAGTTATAGACCGGTTATCTCCTTCAATGTAGTTTTATTGAATAGATTAAACTTAAACATTCTTCTCTTTATCAAAACAACAACTTTTGCCAGATTAAAAATTTTAACAGTCAAAATTATCATCAAAATTTTACCATTATTCTACGTTAGATTTTCTTATTTTTATAAATCGAATTTTCGATCATATTTTAATTTTTATGACTATACGTGTTTATTAATTTTCAATTTCTTAACATGTTAGTGGAAATAAGACAAAATATGTAAAATTTAGACACTAGAATAGAAAAGCGCGCGCAGCACTTAGGGAGTGGGGAAAATCTCCAACTGATTGGTCTACTTGTCATCCCTACTCTTTACAATACTTCGTGCGCCGAGCTCTCAACTTAACCTCCCAATCGCTAATTCGTATCAAGTACAAGAATAGAAAAATTATTTTTCTAGCCTCATTTCTACGGGCAATAATTTTTTTCACTGTTTAATCATTATTTGGTGTAAAAAATTATTGCTAAAAACTATTTTCTAAACAAAGACTTTGATGAAATATTAAAAAATTATTTAAGCAAATATATTTATAATTACATACATTTATTGAATTATGTCAGAAACTTGAGTAAATAAAGATGAAAAATCGATACCTCCAAAAGAACATTCCGAGACTTTACTTGGCAAAGTTGTCGCGACACAAAGGCGCGTTGAAGTAATTACTCAAATACGTGCAACCTTCAGTGTAAACATAAACTCACGCCGAAGGGTTGAAAAATAAAATAGGTCAAGAAATGCTGAGAAGAAATTTTCCTTTATTGTAAATTCGATTCAATAGATTTCGTTGATGGTGTTAATATTTTTTTATGGAAAAATCAAAAATAAAGTATACAATTGTAATTTTCTTATTTGGCATAAATCTCACTTGACCTAATTCCTCTTTCACATAAATCTCTTATGACCAATTTTGTGTCTGACATAAATATTATTTGACAAAAATCATACTCAAAATATAATAACCGATACTCTCTGTCTCTCTCGGTCTTATTGATACACTCAAATATATTTTCAAATTTTATTAATTTGTGTGCCCGTCTATGCACCTCTCCCTGAAAACAGAAGCCAATGAAATGAATCGAAGAGGGGTGCACAAACAAATCAGCACAAGGGACACAGCAAGAAAGCGTCTTTTCTGTCTCTCTCACTCTTATTGCGAAACTCAAATTTATTACTTTATAAAATTTTAATTTAAACGTAAATAAATAACGGTTTGCTGCTGTACCCGCTGTACCCATAATAAAATTTCCTTTGCACCCATTTCTCCCCACTCTGATTCATTTCTCGACGGCAAGAGGTGCTCTTTCTTCCCCCACTTCAACAAGGCGACGCTGTATTTTGGGCCGGGATTCAAAATTTTAATTCGTCGTCAAGTATCGTTCGGGCAAAACCACGTGTTTCAGAGTGCGGATAAATTAACAATTTTTATTTTTTCTTTACATGTCACGAATTAATTGTCGGGCAGTTTAACCTTTTCATACAATTAAAAAGAGTCCCTTCTTTTTCTTTTGAGGACAGGAAGGAGGATATAGAAAAATCATGAAGGGGCGGTCCAGCAGAAGCGTCACATTGCGTCACTGTTCGGTAGTTTCAGAATCTCAAATCGTCGTTGAGTATTCGGATAAAACCACGTGTTTTTTAATTGCGGTAAAATATCAAAAATTTTTATTTTTTCTTTTTACAACTGAGTGTTAGCTTTCGGGAGTCGACGTATTATTTAAACCTGCGGACGATTTACAATGTAGGGCAGTATTTTTTGTCTCTATTTAACGTAAATTAAGATTAACCCTTTGAACTCGGGAGTGTTCGAAATACTTAAAACCGCGATCGATAGTAAATAAAAAGTGCCCACCATTTTTTTTCTTTTTCACACGTGGTTCGGGAGTGCTCGAAATTTCTCTAAAACCGCGAGTGTGTGAGTGTTTTTTGTGTTCCAAAGATGACATCGTACGAGTGCAGCTCCGGGATGGAGGTCGGGTATAGGCTGAGACTGACCGCTGTAAGTATAA
Source organism: Leptopilina clavipes (assembly GCA_001855655.1). Classification (NCBI taxonomy): domain Eukaryota; kingdom Metazoa; phylum Arthropoda; class Insecta; order Hymenoptera; family Figitidae; genus Leptopilina; species Leptopilina clavipes. Next base: position 621 of record JUFY01025924.1, on the reverse strand, counting down.
ATATAGTAAATAATTTATAAATAATAAAAACAAATATTAAAAATTTTTAATGTAATTTAATTCAATAAATAATAAATAAGTATAAATTTTAAATATAATTTAATTCAATAAATAATATAAAAAATATTAAAAATTTTAATTTTATATGTAATTTAATTTAATAAATAATAAAAAAAATTGTTAATATTTTTCAGACTGGTAGGACAGGAAGGAGGATGCTGAGAAAGCATGGCCTCTGCATAGCAACCCCGGTCTCCCCGCATAGAAGAGGGGCCACTGGGGGGCTGGTCCAGAAGAGGCGATGCTGCCATCGCTCCGTCGAGGTGAATCCGCGACGGTGAGTCCCCTTTCTTTTTAAAACATAGCGACACTCACCTGAAATTATATTAATTTCTTGAAAATAAATAATTTATTTCAGAAATTAATTGTCCAAAAAATAGCAATTAAGATCCGACATTATTTTAACTTTACAAAACTTGTGATTTGTAAATTTAAAATTTTGTCAATATTGCTATTTATTTCAGGTTTATTATTATTTTTTTTATCCTTTTTTTTTTGTTTTTTAAATAATTTTTAATTAAATATTTACAGTATTTTTTTTTATATACATTAACATTAAAT
>JUFY01025920.1:0-10775 GCA_001855655.1 Leptopilina clavipes | reverse complement strand
ATAAATAACAACAATTATTATTTGTTTAAACAATTGCTAAAATAGAGGTTTGACATTTAATTATTATCGGTTAATAATTAGCTCAATTTCAAAATTAGAAAAATACTGCCTTTTTTCTAGGTGGAATGGAAAAAAAGTTAATAAATAACAACAATTATTATTTGTTTAAACAATTGCTAAAATAGAGGTTTGACATTTAATTATTATCGGTTAATAACTAGCTCAATTTCAAAATTAGAAAAATACTGCACCTAGGTGCAATGGGAAAAAAGTTAATAAATAACAACAATTATTTGTTTAAACAATTTTGAATAATAGTTGTAACAAATTTAACCTAATAGCTTATTTAATTTACTGATTTGATACTAAGTAATACTAATAAAAGCTGCCTTTATGGAAATTTGCTTTTTTCTATATTGGTTTGGAATTGTTATAAATTATCAATAAATTGTTTAAACAAATTAAAAGTTCATCGTAACAATAATAAAATACGTTATTTAATACATTATTTAATAATATACATTATTTATTTTTAGTAACATAGTAAATTATCTTAATGATTTCTTTCCCATTTATTAACTTTAAAAAACTACAAATAAATGTTAAATTATTCGAATCAAATAAATTTTTTCAGTCTATTATAGAATCAAAAGTAGAAAATTTAACCGAAATTTTGATTACTTAGGCCTATTGCAACTATAATGAATATAATTATAAAAGAAAAATCGACCATCATTTATAATTCTATAATTATAGATTTCCAATCAAAAGAATTAAAAATTTCGAAAATTTTCTTCTCACGCTTTTATGAATATTTATATTTATAAAATATATAAATTATTTGTATGTGAAATATATAAAAATTAAATTACACATCACGTAAAAATGATTATTGGGAAAGAAAGCATAAATTTCTGAAAATATCAAAAACAATAAATAAATATCAAAATCTAGTCGATAGAGAAATATTTCCATTTAATTATATCGTTGGTGTTGTTTTTTTTTTTTTAAAGAGTTATTGTCCATTTTCGGAAGATTCTATTAGATTTTCAAAAAAAAAGGAAAGAGAAAAAAAAATGAAAATTGCATATTTAGGTCAGAAACGATAAATTATCTACTTTACATAACATTTATCCGCCTACAAGAATTTTACTTGGAGGCATAAACACTTTACGGTCATCGGTCCCAGAGAGAAGGTCGAGTTTGAGACGTTATAGGAAAAGGCGGAGAGAAGGCGTTGCTCGTAGCTCATCATCAGATTGAGTTATTGAGCTCTGACAAAAAAGAGCGCACTCTCGAAGAGGTAGAATAGGCCAAAGTTTCTCTCTCTAAACACTATTACCATATAACCATAAGTTTTATCATCCATTCACTGTTTTATGACTAAATACCCTCATGAAAATTTTTTTCCGTCTCAAGTTGTATTTTAATTTTTTGCTTATTTATTTATTTATTTTTTTTGTCCTCTTAAGTAAATGCAATTTTCGACGAAAATTATCTGTAGATAATTTAAAGGAATTTTTGCGAAAATTGAGTTTAAAGAAAAGAACGTAAATTGATAATTAACTCTAAATTTATTTATCAATTAATTATTTTTATTATCTAATTGTTAAGTAACTCAAGTGAGGGTTTATTTTCATTTTTAACTGTTGTGAGAATATTATTCTTTTAAAAAATTTAATTAATTAAAAATACACAACCAGAAAAAGATATATATTTAACTCAGAGCCTACTAAAGTATTTATTTGTTCCAAATAAATTTTATTTGGTTCAAATACAAATTTTATTTGTGTTAACTAAAATTTTTATTTAAAACAAATAAATAGTTTAGTAGGCTCTGAGACAAATGTACTTTTATTTACCTTAAATAAATTTTATTTGGTACAAATAAAAATTGTATTTGGTTCAAATAAAATTTTTATTTAAAACAAATAAATAGTTTAGTAGGCTCTGAGAAAAATATACTTTCATTTAAATTAAATAAATTTTATTTGGTACAAATAAAAATTGTATTTGGTTCAAATAAAATTTTTATTTAAATCAAATAAATAGTTTAGTAGGCTCAGAGAAAAATATACTTCTATTTAACTTAAATAAATTTTATTTGGTTCAAATAAAACATTTATCTGGGTGTAGTTGATTGGTATTTTTTTTTTCTTTTTTGCAATATGGTCGAATTTCTTGGCAAAATGTTGAGGGATTTTTTCTTTGGGTGAAAAAGGTGTTTGCTGAGGAGACATTCTTACTTTTCGTGCAAATGCACACTCACGTGCGCCACGCACACTTATAAGAATTTGCTCAGTATGGTTAGATACTGATAGAGGAAACATGGCCACCGTTCAGTTATCGGCTGATCGGAAGGTAAGGCCCCGAAACCTTGGGTCCGTTCGACACTGCGATGCCAAATTAACTTCGAAATAACTTTGGTCCTCTAGGAACTAATAAATTCACAGCTTCCCTGTTTACAAAGTGAATCTCGGAATACCTCGGGGTGCCTTGTACGAGAGAGAGAAGATGTTTGAACATTAAAGGATCTTTCCTCGCAGTTGTAGTTTTTAATCAAAATACATAAATCTCTTCTCAAAGGTTTTGAAAAAAAATTTTTTTCAACCTTGTAAAGGAAAAAACAAAAGTTTTTTCAATTTTTTGTTTTGTTTCATACACTTGATTGAGTGCTGGATCAAAGACAAAAATATGCCCTGGAGTATGGTAAAAAAAGTCGCATATTTTATAATCCAGGAGAATACAGATTCGCCAAAATGATCATTTATATAAAGAGACGTGAAATTAGTGTATATTTTATCAGTAGTTTGAGAGAAAGAGAGAGAGAGAGATAAAGATATAAATCAGAGCATTGTTTCACAACGAAGAAAAGATTTTTCGATTTAAATAAGTCGCCATTTTCAATTCACCTCGAATTCCGTCGCTATGGCGACCTTTGTCCAGTTCGTGCCTACAATGGCTACTATCTTTCCCAAGACCATGCAAAAAACGTAGAACAAGAATGGAAATCGTTCGCCGCAGGTCTCTCGAGGACATAAAAATCGACTTGCTGAGGGGAGCAGGATTTTTATGACAAAAATTCTAAGTATTATTTTCTCGTCCATTGTTTCGTAATTCCCCTATAGTCTAGAAATTAATAGAATTACATTATAGTCGTTTGGTAGATTGCATAGAAATTAACAAGTTTTCAATGTTTTTATTTTTTTGAAGAGAACGAATTCTGCACAATTTTCTTGTGCTATTGGAATACTTTACGAAATTGACGGTTAATTTTACAAAACTAATTGTAATATTGACGAAACTATCGATATTTTCAGTTTACTAAACTATTGTCAAAGTTTACTAACCATTGTTAAAGTTTACTAAACTATTGTCAAAGTTTACTAATCATGGTTAAAATTTACTAAACTATTGTCAAAGTTTACTAAAATATTGTCAAAGTTTACTAAACTATTCCCAAAGTTTACTAACCATGGTTAAAATTTACTATACTATTGTCAAAGTTTATTAAACCATTATTAAAGTTTACTAAACTATTGTCAAAGTTTACTAAAATATTGTTAAAGTTTACTAATCATGGTTAAAATTTACTAAACTATTGTCAAAGTTTACTAAAATATTGTCAAAGTTTACTAAACTATTCCCAAAGTTTACTAACCATGGTTAAAATTTACTATACTATTGTCAAAGTTTATTAAACCATTGTCAAAATTTACTAAACTATTGCCAAAGTTTACTAACCATGGTTAAAATTTACTAAACTATAGTCCAAGTTTACTAAACTATTGTCCAAGTTTACTAAACTATTGTCCAAGTTTACTAAACTATTGTCAAAGTTTACAAATAAATTTACAAAATTTTTTAAAACTTTTAAAGTTTGCAAAATTAACGCTTATGAAGTAGTCAAGTTTTTTTCAGAATATTCGGAAAGATGTCGAAAAGTTTAACTGAATTTTAAAATCCCGTGTATATTTATTGTCTGACACTGTCGAGACATTTTCCACTTCGACTCCCTTGTAATTTACTTATATACTCTTGATAACTTTTTTCATCCTTAGAATTATAAAGCGCCATTGCAGTTGCCACCAAAAATTTCTTCTCGCGACTCTCTTTGAAAAAAAATAGAAAGCATGTTTTTGTATAAGGTTGCGCCTCTTTTTTTTTTTTTTTTTATTTTTTTTTTTAATCGATCTACCCTATACGTTCGTATAGGACGCTATCGACATCGACAACAGGGCCACGGGGCGATGGTGAAGCCAGTCGCAGTGTGAGTTCACGTTTCGCGCTCTTTTTTCTCGGATTATCCAACCAGCGCATCGCTTATTCGTGTATCAACTTTTTTTTTCGATCTTTTTTACTTTTTTCTTTTCTTTTTTTTTTTGTTCTGCGACGGACGCAAGGAAGATTCTTTGTTTGCGATGGTTTCTCCAGGAAGAATGGTAGTCGTTGTAGAGGTTCACACACAAACGTGTGGCGTGGAGACAAGGTGCCCTTTCCAGAAAACAATTATTTTTATTTTATTTCCAGTTAAAAACTGGCCAGTACGAAATCCAACCCTTTTATACTTGTTTCTTTTTCTTTTATTTCCATTATTTGTTTATTTATATATTATATGCTTTCAGGGGAAATTGAATTTTTTTTTCAAATTTGGTTTATTCGAAAATGTTTTTTTGGTTCTGTTGTTTTTTAAATATAAACAAATTTTTTAAATTGATAACAATTGTTTAGTAAATTGTACCGATAGTTTCGTTAATTTGACAAATATTCTTGTATGTTTCAAAAGCTTTGTAAATTTAATCGATAATTTTGTAAAATGTACATTGGTACATTTTACAAAACTATCGATTATCAAAGAGATTTGTAAAATTTTTCAATAGTTTAGTAAATTTTACAAAATATTTTTGTAATATTTATTAGAATATTATTGTAACCTTCTGTTCGAACGGTTTTGTAAATTTTACCAATAGTTTAGTAAATTCAACAATATTTTAGTAAATTTTAGTCATTATTTCGTATAATTTACTAAATGTTTTGTAAGATTTAAAAGGTATTCTAAATTTTACCGATAGTTTAGTAAACTTTACCGATAATTTTTCGAATTTCAAAGGCATTTACAAAATTTTTTTTTGTAGTTTGTTTAATATTGCAAACGCAGTTTTGTAAATACAGAAATTTTTGAATGTTTCAAATTTAAATTTTCAAAAAAAAAGAAAAAAAAAGATTTTTCTATCTTTGCCAAAAATATCGTTAACTTCAAAAGTAGTTTTGTAACTGTTTGTTTCTCTTACAGTTTTGTGAATGTGAACATTATTTTGAAAAACTATTTCAAATTTAGGAAAATGAGTCAAAGAAAAGAGGAAAATTGGAAAAATGTAGAAATATTTTTTTTGGGCGCGATAGCCATTGGAACGGAAGGAGTTTTATGCGCGACAGGTTCGACAACGACAACGGGGGCCAATCTAGGGTTGCGGTTAACTCCAACCTCTGTTCGCCGCATCGCATCGCGCGCGGAGACATTATTTACAACCAAGTCCACGGTAGACAATGCCGGGGCCAGCGGCCATCTTTCCTTCCTTTTCTGTACTCCATATGTAATAGCATCTGCTACTGACGACCATCCCATCGCGTCTCTCTTTTTCCCATTGCCGATCTACCATACAACAAACTTTCAAAGTATGCTGCACTTGCGGTCTCTCTCTCTCTCTCTCTATCATTATCATAAAACTCCCAGCGGAACACGATCCCACCATTTTTTCTTCATTTCTCATTCAATCATTTAAATAAAATAGTTTCGTCCCGTTTTCTAAATAGGACGCTACATATCCTGGAACTCATCCTTCGATTGTTGTTTCAGAAATTTTTAACCGCCATGACGTAGAGTATTTTTTTTTTTTTTTTAAGAATTAAAATTTTAGTTAGGAAAATCTACGACAGTTGTCACTGATTTTTAGTTGAAAAGTAGCTAAAAAATTAGCAGAGAAAAATACAATAATTTTTATAGACATTTCAGAAAAGCCGTGAAATTATAGTTCAAAATATGTTGATTTTGTTTACTCTCTAAATCTTAATTAGTGAAAATTTTAACTAATTTTAATTAGTGGCTGAATTTTTGCTTTTGAAGTAGTTAAAATTTACTCATAAATTAGTAGAAAATTTTTTAATACCATTTAGTAAAATTTAACTAATTCGAAACAAAAAGTCTGTTACTAATTTAAATTAGTTAAAACTTTTACTAATTCAGATTTAGAGAGTAGAAAACAATTAAGTTTATTACTCTCTAAATCTGAATTAGTAAAAATTTTAACTAATTTGAATTAGTGACTCACTTTTTGCTTTTGAATTAGTTAAATTTTACTAATAAATTAGTAGAAAATTTTTTTTTTACTATTTATTAGTAAAATTTAACTAATTCGAAAGCAAAAAGTGAGTCACTAATTCAAATTAGTTAAAATTTTTAATAATTCAAATTTAGAGAGTAGCTACTCATCTCTAAATTAGTCACTTGATTACTAATTTAACAACGTGGATTTGTTCATCAAATGAATTAATAACGGATTTGACTAATAAAACATACTCTCTAAATTTGAATTAGTAAAAATTACTAATAGTTGGAATTTTGCTACTAATTGAAGTAGCAAAAATCTACTAAATCAATTAGTGGAAAATAACTATATTCATAGTGGAAAACAGCTAAAAAATCGATTCGTTACATAACTTAGTCACCGTTTCGACTAATTTTAGCCAAAAATAACTAAATCTTAGTGGAAAATTACTAATTTGCGTGTAGTAAGTCAATTTCAATCAGTAAAATTGCTAACTAAAGGAATAGTTTTGTACTCTTAATTATTGTTCCTTAATTTCTAATTTTGCTAAAAAAATTACTAATTTTACTAAATCTGTAATTTTTTTTACTATTATTAGTAAAAGAATTGATTAAGAATTAGTTAAACGGTAACTAATTCATTTGATGAACGAATTGGCTCTGTTGAATTAGTCAAAATAGTCCTAAGTCATTATTTTGTAATCCATTCGTTGTTTATGTAATTACTAATTAGTAAATTGAATTAAATATTATAAATTCGCTATATATATATATATATATAAAAAGAAGAATAAATTTCTGTTTCTGTCCACATTGCGAACGACACTAAATCACTAAACAAATTTAAAACAGCGTACACTGCTTTGAAAGGAACATAGCCTTTACTACATAACATTTTTATAAATAATTTATCATCTCGTTTCAGAAACAGCCATTTTTGTAGAATTCCAATATATATCAGAACTCGTTGGGTTTTGCACGTGTATACTTATGTAATTCATGTCTCGTCATTCCACTCATGTCTTTGAAGGAAATTCTACTTATTTTATTGGATTGTCTCTCTCATGCGTTTTCATAAATGTAGATTCCGATGACGAGTATATGGTTTATGGCAATTCTAGTGATCCAGTTTCACATGAAATCTACTCGTGTTCATTCAATGCACGTCTTCGCGGTGAGGTTTCCCGTTTTAAAAACATTTCTCATTTCTTATAATTCAACAACTGTCTTTATTTCATCCACTTGGCAATTATTATTGTGCAAAAGAAAAATTGTCTTCTAATTATATTCAGTATATATATATATACATGTTTTCCACTATATAGATTCGAGAATATTCCAGATTTTCTATTTGAAGGATTATTGTTGCGAACGCGCGATATCTCTTCTAGACGTACTTGTAAAATTTTTTACAAGAGCGCTTATATTTACATTTAGATAAATGTTATTTTGCATTTTGTGTGATTATGTAGAGAAATATTGTGTCAATATACACGTGTAATCAAATATGTGGGAGGTCTTATTAATAAGGAAACGTCAAAAATGATTTATTCAAAGCAAATAATGCCGATTTTCTTGTAATTGTATTAATATGTTTGATTACGATTCCTTTTGCAGACGTTAAATATTTCAAGAATGCTTTTTATCATTTGTTCGGATATTTTTCACTAATATTCTTGTTTTTCTAACGTACATTTCGTAGCTATTTCGCCAGAAAATTTGTTTAAATTGGTAAACATTTTTATTTACGGTGCGAGAATTGTTAGGAAAGTTTTTTTATATTCAAGAAGTGTCTTGAGGAGTAGAAGATAAATAACATGCACTTTTTTTGGGTTGATTAGATTTTTAGGTTTGGTTCTTTTCGAATAAAAACCAAAGGAAGTATTTAGAGAATTCTAAAGAGTTGTTAACTCCTTGAGGAGTTAATAACATTTGCCTTATACTTGTTGACTGCGAGTATTAAATCCAAAGGGAGTTAACGTTTTATTTCTCTTTTTTCAGTACTGGAGTCAAAATTCGTGTATCGGATATCTTCACTCCCTAGGAGTATATATTTCACTCCTTTGGGATAAATTTTACTCCCTGAGGTATATTTTAATTTTTCCGCAAATATTTCACTCCTTTAGCGAATGTTTCAGAGTTTATTCTTTGGAGTATATTTCGCTTTAGCAGAGTACTATTTTATCCCAGTGGAGTAGATTTATACTCCTTTGAACAAAATATTAATATTAAGTCGTCTATTTCATCAAATTAAAGTATATTGTCACTCCTTAGAAATAAATATTTTACTCCTTTGGAGTATTTTTTACTCTTTAGCGGATATTTTACTTCTTTGGAGTATATTTCACTTTATCAGAGTATTATTTTATCTTATTGGAGTACATTTATAGGTACTCCTTCGAACTATGTACTACTATTTATTACACTATTTGATCAATGTAGTGTATTTTTACTCCCTAGAAGTATATTCCACTCTTTGGATTATTTTTACTCTTTAGCGGATATTTTCCTTCTTTGGAGTATATTTCACTTCATCAGAGTATTATTTTATCTTATTGGAGTACATTTATAGGTACTCCTTCGAACTATGTACTACTATTTATTACACCATTTCATCAATGTAGTATATTTTTACTCCCTAGGACTATATTCCACTCTTTGGAGTATTTTTTACTCTTTAGCGGATATTTTACTTCTTTGGAGTATATTTCACTTTATCAGAGTAATATTTTATCTTATTGGAGTAAATTTATAGGTACTCCTACGAACTAACTACTATTTATTACTCTATTTGATCAATGTAGTGTATTTTTACTCCCTAGGAGTATATTCTACTCTTTTAGGGTATTTTTTACTCCTTTAGCGAATATTTTCCTTCTTTGGAGTATATTTCACTTTTTCAAAGTACTATTTTATTCCAGTGTAGTAGTATATTTCACTACTATGAACTATATGTATTGCTATTTAGTATATTATTTCTTCAATGTAAAGTATATTTTCACTCCCTAAGGATAAAAGTACATTTTTACTCCCTAAGGATATACTCCACTCTTTTTGGTGTATTTTTTCTCTATAGCGAATATTTTTCTCTTTTATGCGAATATTTACGGGTTCACTCTTTTTGGGGTATATTTTACGCCTTAGCGAATATTTTTCTTTTTTATGCGAATATTTTACTCCTTTGGAGTATATTACACTTCAGCGGAGTACTATTTTATTATAGTCTATTTTTACTTCTTTAAACTATAATTACTTTTTAGTACACTGTTTTATTCAAATAAAGTATGTATTGTCTCTTCCTAGGAGTATATTATCACTCTCTGGAAGTATATTTAAGTCATTTGGTGTATATTTAAGTCATTTGGTGTATATTTCACTCCATTGGAATATATTTCACTCCTGTGGTGTATTTTTACTCCTATTATGTATATTTTACTCTTTGGGGTATATTTCACTTCCTTGGAGTTTATCTCACTGTATCAGAGTATTATTTTATCCTAGTGGAGTATATTTTCACTCCTGTGAACTAATTACTATTTAGTGTACTATTTCGTTCAAGTAAAGTACATTGCCACTTCCTAGCACTATATATTTTACCCCTTTGGAATAAATTTTACTCCGTTGAGGTAGATTTCACTCCTTTGGAGTATATACTTAATTTCCTCGGAGTAGTTTTAACTCCGTTTGGAGTACATTTTTACTCCATTAGAGTATAATTTCACTCTTTTGGAATAATTTTCTCACTTTTTTCAAAACCCACCCTCTCTTGTCGTATGTACAGTTTTTGAAGACATTTAGAAACAAAAGAAGAGTAAAAAATAGCGAAATTAAAAATAAATTGATTTGAAGAAAAATGGAAATACTTTTCAAACTACAAGAACATCAGTGAAACATCACTCAGATGGGAGATGTAAGTTTCCCTGCACTTAGTTGAGAGCTAGAATATAAGGATATGGGTAAAATGGAATAGTAGAATAGAATATATATCGAAGGAAGAGGAGAAAATTCCTGTAGGCATGGTGATGTCAATGATATCCACAATGTATATAAAGGTAGAATTCCCTCTTCGCAATGGCGGTACCGATAGGAAGGAAGGCTTTCAACTTTGAAAGTATATACACATATACGAGTGGTACGAGAGATCAAAGAGTTGTGGAGAGAAGAGCAGCTGGTCGCCTTAGTACAGTCACGGACCAGTCGTACGTTATATCGATGGAAGAAAGGGGAATAGCGAGCAAACGACTGCCAGCCTGGAAATCAGCAACGGCAAAAGCATTGGCAGCCGCCCCAATAAAAACTCGAGCCTCTGTCTCCATCACCGACCGACGACGACGACGACGACCGCTCTCAAAGTCTGAAACAGCAGAAAACCGGGCGAGGTCCATGTTCCCAAGTTTGACAGAACAAAAGACTATCGACCAACAAACCAACCAACCAACCAACCCCCCCC
>JUFY01025919.1:0-16887 GCA_001855655.1 Leptopilina clavipes | reverse complement strand
TTATCTGATTAAATCGCAATTTAATATTTAATAATGAATAATAAAATAAATTTATAAGAAATATTGTATTTAGTATCGAATTAGTATTTACAACAGCGGTTACACTTTGATAGAGAAGAAAATTTCTAGTGAGTTTCCCATCTAAATGAGCCGTACGTCGGTAAAACAGAATTACCGACCAATAGTTAACGAAACACAGACAGGAAACTCGCCTTAAAAAATTCGTCATCAAAAATTCAGCTACCTAATATTTGTAAATTGTGAAATTAATTATTCAAATTAATTTTTATTAAAATTGACTGTTCTGATAAATTAAAAAAAAATTAATTCAATGAAAAAAAAAATTAATTCAATAAAAAAAAATTAATAAACGTCTGGGAATTTCAAATTTCGAAATTTAAATAAAAATTTAAATTGTAAATTTTACATATTTAAAATTAATGAGAGTAAAAAGAGTCTCGAGCAATAATGGAGAATAAAATTATTGTGTGTAAAATTAGCACACAAAAAATCGATTTCCATTATTCCTCGTGGAATTATATTATTGCGGTTAAATTGGGTCGACGAATCGATATAAAGTGTTTTCTGGAATTAAACGCAAGCTTTTGCGTGGGTGTTTTTATTTTTTTTTATTTTTTCAGGTTACTTATTCAGCAGATTTGGCCATTGAAATACCGGGTAATTTAAGTCAGGGTGGCTCATGGTACAGACTGGATTATAGTCCAGGAATTGGATATCCTCGACCAAATACAACAATTGCTGCCACCGAAATTGGGGACGTTATCTACTTCCGGGATGGGCTTCCAGGGACAAAATATGAATTCTGGCTCTACTATAGTAATGGAACTTTTCACGATTGGCTCACATGGACTGCCTCAATCACAACTCGTAAGTTACCCCGCCACCCTTCTTTTTACTATTAGACTAAAAATAGAACAACGGTTTTTTTCCCTTCTTTTCGTTTAGCCCTTTTTTTTATTGCTTCCTGTTTTTCTTTGGCAATTTTCTCGTTTTATTGTTGTATATTGCCTGAATTCATGGGGATTTTGTGTTCGAGCAATTTATTCTTCCGTTTTTCTCGCAAACGATGAATTATAATATTTAGATTTTTACGAAATTCTACTATTTAATGTGTTATCTATGTCCCTTTACTATTTATTTTCGAATATTGCGAAAAAAAAAATTTATTCCTCCTTTTTCCTCGCAAACGATGAATTATAATTTTTAGATTTTCACGTAATTCTACTATTTAATGTGTTATCTATGTCCCTTTACTATTTATTTTCGAATATAACGAAAAAAAAATTTATTCCTCCTTTTTTCTCGCAAACGATGAATTATAATTTTTCGATTTTTACGTAATTCTACTATTTAATGTGTTATCTATGTCCCTTTACTATTTATTTTCGAATATTACGAAAAAAAAATTTATTCTTCCGTTTTTCTCGCAAACGATGAATTGTAATTTTTTAATTTTTACGTAATTCTACTATTTAATGTGTTATCTATGTCCCTTTACTGTTTATTTTCGAATATTAGGAAATTTTTTTTGTAGATTTCTGTATTACCGACAGGGAATTTTTTTACCTAAATTGTCGAATTAATGTGAAAATTGATATCCGGGGGTTTTTGGGATCGGAGATTACGAATTTAATGTCAGATTTTCAAAATTCAAAAGAGAAAGACCAAAAATGGAGGATAAATAAAAATAAATAGTAGATATTTTAAAATGCTTACAATTCTCAGTGTGTCCTTTTACCCGATCTCCATCCTGAAGCTGCCTTCCGATTCACCAGATGATCATGGAAACACTCACTCGCGAATTAAAAATATTCGAACACTCCCGAAATTATCAAAAAAATAGTCACAAACCGAAAATTCACAATAATTATTACACGATCGCGATTTTAAAAATACCGAACACTCCCGAAATCAAAAAAGAAATTTCGCGCACTTTACACTCGATTACGATTTTTAAATTACAATTAAAAATATTCCCGAAGCACTTTTTTCGTATTTGGATTTAAAGCAGAAAAAATATTTCACTGAAAAAAAATGTTTCTCAATTGAATGCGAATGAAAAATACGATTGTACGCACAATAATTATTCATGACGAACATGTTCCACCGTATAATACTTTGAGAAGAATGAAAATATATCAAGGGAAATATTTTACATTATTGACTTGTGCACAAAAGATTCGTACGGATTTTATATCTCAACTGATTCTTATTCAAGGTGACTTGTACCTATACCTGTCCGTAAGTAAACATGCCGCTCCGAAATTGCAAGCAATAGAACCATCCCCTCCTGTTTTCACTCACTTCCCGGAATTTATGCTGGGAAATTTAGTTTCTGAAATATTTCAAAATTAATTTATTATACAACGGAAGAGATTACTTGTTGTAATCATTATAATTACATTTAATAATTTTATTATTAATATTATTAATATTTTCAACATGAATATTTTAATTAAAAGTAAATAAAATATGTAAAAATTTATATAATTGAAAAAAAATTATACACGTCAGAAAAAATTTTTATAATTAAAAAAATGTAAATTAAAGAAAAAATGTAATTGATTGTGATAATAATAATTAATAAAATGACGTAATTGATACAATTTGAAATTTTATATAAATCGGGTGATGGAAATAAAATTAACTTTTCATAAACTCCATCTATCGGAACAATTTTACAATTATATGGTAAGATTTCTGTATTACCGACAATAATTTTTTTTTGAAATTCTTCTTTCTTTTTTGTAAAATATAAACAATATTCTTCGATATTTTTGCATTTCTCCATTGCCTTTACTAGTTTTTTCGAATTAACACTAAAAAATTCTATATTTCTACATTACCGACAGATGATTTTTATAATTATGTTTCGATTCTAGTGAAACTCGGTCACTAGGGGTATTTTGGGTCACTGATTACGAATCCAATATTAGATTTTCAAAATACAACATAGAAAACTTAATGTAATAAGAACGTTTAGAAAGTGACGTTCAAAGAGTTCCTTTCCCCCTTATTCATCGCAAAGTTTATGTAAATTTTCAAAGTTTTTTTGTATTCTCTTATTGTTTCACATCAAACCGAAATGCCTCTGCTATTTTCCTTCAATTTACGTGAAAATTTACACCTAGATTTCTACATTACCGACAGATGAATTTTATAATAATGTTTCGATTCTAGCGAAACTCGGTCACTAGGGGTATTTCGGGTCACTGATTACGAATCCAATATTAGATTTTCAAAATACAACATAGAAAACTTAATGTAATAAGAAATTTAAGAAAGTGACGTTCAAAAAGTTCCTTTCCCCCTTATTTATCGCAAAGTTTATGTAAATTTTCAAAGTTTTTTTGTATTTCCTTATTGTTTCACATCAAACCGAAATGCCTCTGCTATTTTCCTTCAATTTACGTGAAAATTTACACCTAGATTTCTACATTACCGACAGATGGTTTTAAAAAAAAATTGTTCGATTCTCATGAAACTCGGTCACTAGGGGTTTTTCGGGTCACTGATTACGAATTCCATATCAGAATTTCAAAATTTTGAATAATTTCCATTACTTTTGCCCAAAAAAGAAAAAATTTTTCGAATTCACAAAAAACTAAAATAAAAATTTTAAATTAATTACAGCTCCTGATCCACCGTCAAACTTGTCAGTCTCGGTGCGAAATGGAAAATCCGCAATTGTCTATTGGGCCCCGCCTGAAAAGGGAAACTACACTGGATTTCGATTGAGGGTGCAAAGTTTCAATGATGCTGCGAATCCCTGGACAAGAATCATCCCATCGGACGCAGTGCCTTACACACTCAAGGACCTTACACCCGGAGCTACTTATTCCCTTCAATTATTCACCGTTTTAGATTCCAAAGAGAGTGTCGCTTATACCAGCAGAAATTTCACTACAAGTACGTATATAAATATAAATTTTACCCCCAGATCTTGAATTATTAATACCCAATCAAGTAAAGTTTCTCGTGGCAAAATATACCTAATATAGCTGCGAAGATGTTGAAGGAAAAGAGAAGGAGAACTGGTAGCGGGGGGAGGGGTGGGGTAGAAAGAGGATTTCCTCCGAGAGGGAAAAAGAGATTCACACAAAAGATGGGATGAGAATTTTACCCTCAAAATTTCGTAAGCTTCTCAGAAAAGTTGAGAACTTGACGAACGACAACTCAAGAGGATTTTCAGCTCTCTTAATGAGAAACTCCCGTCTTGGAAAATTATCTTTGACTTTACGGCTTTTTACGGCTCATTCTCCTAATGAAGTTCTGTTTTCACATTTACTTCTCGTCACGCTCGCGCTTCTATTTTTGATGATAAATACTCCTTGAAGAATATTTGAATTTAAATTTCTAGTTTTGAATTGTGATAAACTCTTTTTTGTTTTGTTTAATTTAATAATTTAGAAAATTGTGGTAGTCAAATAAAGAATAGAGGAAATTTTATTTCAATGATTTTACGAATTTCAATATATTGGGTTTTAATAATTAACTAGCGTCATTGTCCTCGTAATTAATTACTTTGAATTAATATTGTTAAATAGTTAATTGAATAGTCATTGGAAAATGTTTTCGAACTCTCAGTCTGTGTAGAGACGCCCACGTGGTGTCACGCTTCATTCTATTGGCTACTTTTCAAGGTCATGTTACTCCGACCAATCGGAGACTCATGACCTTGAAGCGCCAGCCAATGGCATAAAAAGAAAGGTGTGTCTATTCAGACGAGTTCGAGCGCTACTTTCAATTTCACTGGTAATTAATTAATTAAATAATTAATTATAGTAATCGAATCATTCAACAATTAATCTGCTTGATGATTCAATAATTATTAATTATTAATTATTAATTATTAATATTAGTATTAAAAAAATTAAAATATTATAAATAATAATAATAATAATAATAATAATAATAATAATAATAATGATAGTAGTAATAATAATAATAATAATGATAATAATGATGATAATGATAATGATAATGATAATGATAATGTTAATAATGATAATGATAATGATAATGATAATGATAATGATAATGATAATGATAATGATAATGATAATGATAATGATAATGATAATGATAATGATAATATTATTTGCAAATATAAAACTTAATGAAATTATTAATCAATGGATTTATAAGCTCGGGGCAATTTGAAAATTACAATAAATCAATTTGCATTTCAGAGCCGAACACTCCGGGGAAGTTCATCGTGTGGTTTCGAAATGAAACAACTTTATTGGTCCTCTGGCAACCGCCTTATCCGGCTGGGATTTATACGCATTATAAAGTCAGCATTGATCCTCCGGATGCTATCGAGCCAGTCCTTTATGTTGAGACTGAAGGCGAACCTCCAGGACCAGCACAAGCTGCTTTCAAGGGTCTTATTCCCGGTAAAATATTATTTTTTCATTACACTATCAAAATAAAAATTTCATTGTAAAAATTCCCATCTCTTTTTTATTCGTGGATGGCAGAAAAAAAATTAATTTTCTTTGCAAATATTTACCATTCTATTCGAATAATATATAGAATGTTTCAATTTTACATATAATTATTTCAGTATTTCGTTTTTTTTTTCTATTTAAAAATTTATTTTAATATTGAAAATTAAAAAAAAATGGTAAAAAAATAATAAAAGTAAAAAATATAAAAAATGAACATAAAAATAAAAAAACATAAAAATAAAAAAACTTAAAAAATGGAAACATAATAAAAAATGGTAAAAAATAATAAAAATAGTAAAAAATTATAAAAAATAATAAAAAATAATAAAAGCATGAAAAAATGATTGATTTTCGAAATGAAATTTTATTCTTTTTAAAAAATATTAATTTTTATCTTCTATTATTAATTTCTTTTTCTCTTTTCCTTTCCTTTCCTTTTTTTTTCCTTTTTTTTTTGCAGGTAGAGCCTATAATATTTCAGTGCAAACGGTCTCGGAATATGAGACCTCGGCACCAACAACAGCTCAATATCGAACAGTTCCATTGAGGCCATTGAACGTGACCTTTGACAAAGCGTCAATCACCTCAACATCGTTTCGTGTCTATTGGAATCCTCCAAATGGAACTTCTGAATTTGACAAGTACCAAATAACACACGGTGGAAATAGACGATTCACTCCGGTCACGCGCAACAAGGACGAGGAATGTCGATGGGAATTCAAAGATTTGGAGCCAGGCAAAACATATCAAGTTGTCGTGAAAACAATTTCCGGCAAAGTCACAAGTTGGCCGGCCAGTGGTGACGTTGTGCTAAGTAAGTTTATTGAAAAAAAAAAATTTTCTTCTTAAAGAAATTAAAAAAAAACAAAAGGAAAAAATAATAATACGTCAAAAAAATTAGAGAAAAAAATAAGAAGAGAATATTTTTTTTTAATTTTAAATCAATATTACCGTTGCTATGGTAGCGGTTGCCGTGGAAACGGTTACTAGGGTAATGGTTGCTAAGGAAACCGTTGCCATGGAAAAGGTTACTAGGATAATGGTTGCTAAGGAAACCGTAGCGTTGCTATGGTATCGGTTTCCATGGAAACGGTTGCTAAGGAAACCGTTGCGTTGCTATGGTATCGGTTGCCATGGAAACGGTTGCTAAGGAAACCGTTGCGTTACTATGGTATCGGTTGCCATGGAAACGGTTACTAGGATAATGGTTGCTAAGGAAACCGTTGCGTTGCTATGGTATCGGTTGTCATGGAAACGGTTACTAGGGCAATGGTTGCTAAGAAAACCGTTGCTACGGCGACCGTTGCTATGGAACCGTTACTAAGAACAACAATTTAATAAAAAATGCAATTTTTTCCTTTCTCAGAGCCTTTGCCAGTTCGTGACCTTCGGGCGGAAATTGACGAAAGAACATGGATGGTGGAAGTCTCCTGGACTCCAGAAAATTCCAGTACTCAGGACAGTTACAAACTTCAATATCACGAAGTCGAGTCAACAATTGGCGGTGACAGTAACAGTTTAATTACAGATAAAACAAGAGTAAGTTTTTTTTCTAAATTAATTTAATTTAATAATTTAATAAATTAATTTAATTTAATAAATTAATTTAATTTAATAATTTAATAAATTAATTATGAACAATTTACCAAAGTAAAATTTATTTATTTTTTTCTTTTTCTTCAAAAAAGGTAACATTGGAGGCATTACTTCCTGGTAGGAATTATTCGATAATTGTTCAAGCGATAAGCAATAAAATTGAATCGAATGAAACAATTTTATATCAGGCGACAAGGCCCTCGAGTCCAATAATTGAGGATTTAAAATCAATTGAAAAGGGTTTAAATATATCGTGGAAGAGCGATGTGAATTCACGTCAGGAGAAATTTGAAGTGACACATAATCGTAATGATACAGGTGAAAGTGCAACGACATTAACAACCGAATCACATATTGTCCTCGAGGACCTTTATCCGGGTGCTGGATATGAGGTCAAGGTCTTTGCCATCAGTCACGGCCTAAGGAGTGAACCTCATGATTATTTTCAAGCAGTTTGTAAGCATTTATAATTTCATTTGTTTTCTCGTTTGTCAAGTGAATATTAGATAAAAAGATAAAAGATAAATATTAGATAAGATATTGAAAAATTAAATCGATTTTGTAATATAATCTCCGTTGAGTAATAATATATATACATAATTATGCATTTACACAAGAGATTTTTCTAAATGTCAAGGACATTTTTTCTTCTCTTTTTAGAAAGAAATATTTTGCAATTTGACTCTATTTTTATAATTTATCCCATTGGGGAAAATATTTCAAGTTTTTCTCGAAATATTTCTTTCTATTATAATTTCCACAGAAAGAGAAAAATTCTTTTTGTTTTTACTTTTGAATTAATATTTCTTCCCGCGGGAAATTAAAGATTCCAAATATGGCCGAATTTGTCCACTTCGGAATGATTCGTGTCGAGTCGTGTAAACTCGTGAATGTTCGTTTCGACACACCGCACGAAGATACACGAATGAAATTTCCGATTTCATACTAGCTCCTAACGTTTCTTTTATTTGGAATTTATTTTCGAAAATAAATAAATTGATAAAATTTGATAAATATTGGGTTTAATTAAATTTTCAGTGCCACATCCGCCGAGAAATTTGAGTGTCGAAAAAGTGTCGACAAACACAGTCCTCGTGCATTGGGAGGCGCCAACAGACTCAATATTCTCCGAATATGCAATCAGATATCGTACCGAGGACGATCCTCGATGGGTGAAGCTACCAAGCGTGAAAGAAACGGAAGCGGAAGTTGCTGACATGACGCCTGGCGAAAGATACACAATTCAAGTGAATACTATCAGTTTCGGAGTGGAGAGTCTCTACCCTCTTCTTGTTAACCACACCGTTCGTAAGTCATCCCTTATCATATAGACAAGAAAAACAACTTTCCATTCGAAAGAAAAAAATTAAAAATGAATCTTTAATCAAGCAAAAAATTTCCTAAACATAACCTAAAATTTTTCACGTCACGTAGGCCATTTTCTTTAATCTTTAATCAAGTAAAAAATTTCCTAAACATAACCTACAATTTTTCACGTCACTTAGGCCACTTTCAACTGAAGATAATTTTTTTTTTAAATAACTTCTGAAAATATAGAAATTTGTCAATGAGATTATTCTCTTTTTTTCCCCCAGGACCAAATCCGGTATTAAACGTGAATCCAGTCGTTGACTCGACGAATGTGACCCTTGAGTGGCCGAGGCCAGAAGGAAGAATTGAATTTTACGCGATGAAATGGTGGCCAGTGGATAATCCCGAGGATGTGAGATTTAAAAATGCTTCGGAAAGCAGTGAAATCACGGCAAATGGTTACGATGATAATATCATTCACACGGAGAGAATTCTCATCAGTGATTTAATGCCGGGTGTGAAATATTTCTTTAGTATATTCACTGTCTCCTATGATCTTGTCAGTGACACCACAAATTTAACAACGAGAACAAGTAAGTGTTATTTTTACTCCAATGTTTGGTTTTTTATGTTCAATGTTTTCTTCCCCTTCCAATTGTTTCCCTTTTTGGAAAAACATTCTTTTTGCCAAAAGAAAAAAACAAAAATAACAGTAAAACTTGTGATTACTAATCCACTTACCAAATCCAGTGCCGCTGATTCAATCGGAAGTTGTCGTTGTCGTGGATCGTGATATACCGGATGCCTTGACTCTGAGATACACGCCGACGCCAATTTTGTCCTCTCGCTTTGATATGTATCGATTCCGCATCAGCGACACTATTAACACGACGAAGGAAAAAACTTTGAATGATGCCGACACAAAGGTGACTTTCGGTGGATTAATACCAGGTAGGCTCTACAATGTGACCATGTGGACCGTTAGTGAGAACGTCGAGAGTCGTCCCTTATTCCGCCAAGATCGTCTCTGTAAGTATACAAAAAAAAAAAAAAAAAATACGGTTATTTTTACTAATTTCCCTTTTGGCAGAGTGTAAATATTTTAAAGAGTGAAATTAAACTAAATTTTGGGATTTTAATTTACAATTGCAGATTTTTTTTCTTGCCTAAGGCGCCTTTCAAGCATGATACGTTACTGACGAGAGGCGGGGCGCATGCGCCAGAGTGCCAGTGAGAGCGAGAGAGAAAAATTGAAAGGTCTCTCTCAGACTCATTGCTCTTACGCTCCTCCTCTCGTTAGTTAAAAACCTCCCGTATCAATTAATCTTTCCGAAGTTTTTTTTCTTCCAATTACATTATTTTACATAAACATTTACACTGGAGTTTCCACTAATTAATAAGTTTTAAAAAATATTTCAATATTTCTATTTTTTATTCTAAGTATCCTTTCCCTATGACGAGATTTTCTCTATTAAGAAATAAGGAGAAAAAGGAGAATTTCTGTAATATTTTTTACTCATACCTCATGAATGTTTACTCCACTTGTGAAGCGTTGAAAGATTGAAATTAACTCGGGCATAATTTCCACTTGGTGCGACACTGTAGAGTCCATAACGTAAAACGTGCGCCATTAAATTTACAATTCAAATGAATCCTTTTCCTGATTTTTTATTCATTCACTCGACAAAAATGATTAGATTTTCCAACATGCATAAATTCGAATAGAGCGGGAAAAATATTTTTGTTTGATTTCAAGGAGAATTCCCCCCCCCCCCTTTTTTTTGAAAATACGCTCCTTTTTTATTTTTTATAAAGAATAAATATTTTTTTCATTAGGATTTCTTATTCTCTTTTACTGATGTCAAAAAATAATTCGATGGATTTATTTGTTTTTTGGGGTGAAAATTTACAGATCCAGAGCCAGTGACGGCGATTCATGCATTGGAACTAAATGACACAAAGATAACATTGACATGGGACATTCCACGTGGTGAATACGATGCCTTTGAAGTACAGTACATCAACACTGAGGGCAACTACGTGCAGAATATAACGTCGGGAAATGCAATTACAATATCGGATCTGAAGCCACATAGAAATTATACATTCACCCTTGTGGTCAGATCGGGTACGGAATCGAATTATCTGCGCAGGTCAAATCCGATCAGTGCAAGTTTCACGACCAGTGAATCTTTTCCTGGGAGGGTTGATAAATTTAATCCCACTGATATTCAACCGAGTGACATTAGCTTCGAATGGTCGCTACCAAGTCAAGATCAAAATGGCATTATACGCAAGTTCAGCATCGTTTACAGTCTGGAGGTGACTATCTTTTTTATTTTTTTTTACCGCATCGTTAATAATTTAACTAATTTCATCATTAGCCCTGTCACCTATCTTTCTATGTAAATTGTCCTATCTTTCTAGTTTTATGGCAAAAAGAGATTACTTTATTACTTAACGATTTATTTACCGCAGGGATCGTCACACACGCAAATACGGGACTTTAGACCAAATGAATTTCGCGGCATTATCAAGAATCTGATACCAGGTAAGACGTACGTCTTTAAAATTCAAGCAGAGACTAAAATTGGCTTTGGACCCGAGGTAATTTGGAAGCAAAAAATGCCAATTTTAGCACCGCCAAAACCATCGACACAAGTTGTACCAACGGAGGTTTGCCGTAGCAGTACAACAATTCAGATTCGTTTTAGAAAAAATTATTTTAGCGATCAAAATGGCGCTGTGACATCGTACACAATTATTGTCGCCGAAGACGATAGTAAAAATGCTTCTGGTCTAGAAATGCCAAGATGGAGAGACGTACAGGCGTACAGTATATGGCCACCATATCAGGTAAATAAACACGTTTTTCCATTCTCAAAAAAGTAGACAAAAATTTCAAGTAATACTCACTGCGAATCAAGATGAGAAGTTGATGAGTTACGTTCTTGTTGGAAAATTTTACGATTTATCTTTATTACAACACCCTTGTCCTGGTGCGTCTTCTTCGGGAAATCAATTTCTTCTTTAGAGCCTCGATACTGCTGAAAGTAAACAAAAATTAATAATTAGATCATTTCGAAAATTTCACTAAATTTACAATGGTATTACAATAAGATGCAATTTATCACAATTTGTATAAAAATTTGTAATATTCGTAGTATTATGTTCGTGATAATTTTGCCTTGTTCGTTTTTAGAAATTTTTCTTCGTCTAAAAACGAAGCTTTCTTAAGACTTACTTTTCTTTTTCATCTTCTTTTTCGATGAAATTAGCTTTAGATCCAAAGACTTCTTGAAATCACGGAATAAAACATGACGCGACGCCATGAAATCACAAACAGCTGGACAGATCTCGCGTCTGCGCGTTATGATTTCGGAAATGACCTTTTGAATAATTCTCTTTAAACTAAACTGTAATTGTTGATCTCGAGATGTTTTTTCCACTAAGTTCTTAATATTTCTGCAAATCTTCTTGAGACTGGAATTCTGATGGTATTTAACACCTGGAAATAAAAATATCTATTATTCCAAATTTAATAAGGTTTTTTGTAGGAATATACTCTTTATGTGAATTTAAAAGTTAAAAAGAAATTACAAAAAAGAGGGGGGTTTGAGATAAAGTAACAGCGGCACTGAAGAGTTCTATGTAGAAAAAAGTCTAATTACCGATTCGTCGATTTATTCTGATCACGAGTTAATCCTTTAGTGCGCACGCAGATCGCGACTTGTGCGTTTTACCTCGAAATTAAGTGGAGGACAATTATTATTACGCATCGTGTGAGGTAACAATGATTTGCAAAATTGTAAATCAGTAAATTGCTATTGAAAATCAATCGAAAAATATGGATATTATCCATAATTTTATCAATCGAACTGGACAATTTTTATTTAAGGTATATTTCAAATTTATTTCAGATTTACAAGAATGACAATATTTTCAATTATTGCGGAAATAATACATTTTGCAAAAAAAATTAATTAATGTTTCCAATTTATTTTTAATTATATTGAAAAATTTTTTTATCAACTCTGTTCTAAACAAAAAATTGTTCATCATGTTTAGTAGTTTAAAAATTGAAAAAATTCTGATTTTACGGATTTTTTGCCAGATTATGGAGCCTTATTATCCGTTCAAGAATGGATCTGTGGAAGATTTCACTATTGGATCGGAAAATTGTGACAATAAACCTGGTTATTGTAATGGCGCTCTCAAATCGGGATCAACATATCGAGTCAAAGTGCGAGCTTTCACTGCTCCTGATAAGTTCACAGATACGAGTTACAGTTTCCCTATTCAAACAGGTGAGAGTTATCAAACAAGAATTAGTTTTATTTTTCTTTAAAAAAAATATTGAAAAATATTTTCTAAAATTGTTATTCCTGCTTTTTATTTTCATTTTTTCGTTGTTATTTTACACACGGGGAATTAAATAATGGTCGACATGGCTAAAAGTTTATTATATTAAAAATAATTGGCGATTTAGAGTATCGTTTTCTAGTAAAGAATTAAATGAAAAGTAGAGTAGCGATGGATATTGCTAAATTCATGCCTTATTTCGTGCACATGCCTCGCTCAAGGATTGCTGCTGGCAGGTAAGAGCGAATATCTTCTTGCCGGTAGCGGGTAGATAAGTAGATGATTAATTAAGCTAGAACACTTTTGAATATAAGAAAGAAAAAGATTGTCAAATTAATTTTTTTGGTGTTAAATTTTATTCTTTTTTCCGTATTGAGCAGATAAGGACAATACCGCAATCATTGTGGGAGTAACTGTGCCAATTGTTTTGCTAATCGCTTTACTTGGAATTGGACTTATTGTGAGGAGACGACGGAATCAGGGGAGAAAAACAACGGAGACACGAGCAACTGACGATTTATCATTGCCTGATAGTGTCATTGAAACCAGGTAACGAAACATTATTTATCATTAGAAAATTAATAGAAAATAGAAAAGAAATTACTCACCGGAAGATATGTCTCTACACAGCTGATTGAAGCTGCGCGCGCTGCGAACATATGTCGAAAGCAGCGCGCGCAGCTAGACGGAGAATTAAGCTGAGTCCCCAATGGATGCGCAGAAGTCGAACTTTATGTTGAGTCAACTTTATTAACTTTTTCTTTCTTTTCCTTCCTAGTCGACCAATTCGAGTGGAGAATTTTGCGGAACATTATCGAATAATGTCAGCGGATTCGGACTTCCGTTTTTCCGAGGAATTCGAGGAATTGAAACACGTGGGCAGGGATCAGCCGTGCAGCGCTGCCGATTTACCCTGCAATCGACCAAAGAATCGTTTTACGAATATTTTACCGTACGATCATAGCAGATTTAAATTACAACCCGTGGATGATGAGGAGGGTTCCGATTACATTAATGCCAATTACGTTCCTGTAAGTTTTTGCCATTTATGATGATAAATTAGAGATAGATTCTTATTTGAATGATTCCTAACCTCTAAGTATTTTTTTTTTTAAATAACTTAAATTCCAGAAGTGTTTTAATGTTTTTGTTTTTGATTCTAGGGTCATAATTCACCGAGGGAATTTATAGTCACGCAAGGTCCCTTGCATTCAACCAGAGATGACTTTTGGAGAATGGTTTGGGAGAGTAACAGTCGAGCAATTGTGATGCTGACTCGTTGCATTGAAAAGGGAAGGGAAAAGTGCGATCACTATTGGCCGGTTGATACTCTTCCGGTTTATTACGGTGACATATGTGTAACAATTTTGAACGACTCTCACTATCCCGATTGGAGTATTACCGAATTTATGCTCTGCCGGGTAAGTTATTTATATTAAAAACAAAAAAAAGAGACAAAGCTGGAAATTTTTCATTTTATTTTTGTCAAACAAATTTTTTTCAGGGTGATTCAAAGAGGGTCATTCAACATTTCCATTTTACAACGTGGCCAGATTTTGGCGTTCCTAGTCCACCGCAAACGTTGGCGAGGTTCGTTCGCGCATTCAGAGAACGTGTTCGTCCGGATCAGAGGCCAATTGTGGTTCATTGCAGTGCGGGCGTTGGACGTAGTGGTACATTCATTACTTTAGACAGGATATTGCAACAAATTTTGGTCTCGGATTATGTCGATATTTTCGGTATTGTCTGGGCAATGAGGAAGGAGAGAGTTTGGATGGTGCAAACTGAGCAGCAGTACATTTGCATTCATCAGTGTCTTTTGGCAGTGTTGGAGGGTCAAGACACCACGGGACCACCAAGAGAAATTCACGATAATCAAGGTTTCGAGGGTGAGATTCTACTTTGATTAATTTTTTTCCCCCTAAAGAATTACATGTATTTTATTGGTGTCCATAACATAAATTCAAATCTCAATTCCAGACGTATGAATATTTCCTAAAATGTGACTATTTCTATTTTTCAGTTGAGCTGATTTTAAAAGAACGACATGTTTTGTAAATTTTGGCATTTAATTAGCCGAATTTAGAAAATAGTAGAATTCATAAACTGAGAGTTCTTTTAGATTGTAGCTGATTTTCAAAACATTCTAGCATCAACTGCGATGTTCCGCTATGATCCTAAAGGTCTCTCAGTAACTTCTATAAATTTTCAGAAACGGAAAAAATTATTTAATGAACAGTAGAAGAAAAAACAAGTTTTAAACTTGAGCCCTAGACTTATTTTGTCCCAGATTTAACCCAAATGACCCTTATCGTTTAAAATAGTTTATTTGGATACCTGGTATTTCAAATTGGAAACAACCGGTATTTTTAAAACCCTTTTCGATTCATTTTTTGAAGTTCTAATGATCTAGAAACGAGGTTTAAATTTCATCCACGTAGAGTACTTAACCAAGAAGGAGCGCAAGCGCCAAACTTTTATGGGGTATTCATACGTCCCATTTGTATCTGTTTTGGAGTCTATAATAATGTTGGTGATGGATTTTGTAATTAAATGAAGGTGTTTGTGATTTCTTGCTTCATATTTTGTAATTTACATATTTCCTTTGTTTCATCGTCCACGGTTTAAAACATTCTAACTTATTATTTTATTATTATTTAATAATACTTATTATCATTTAAATTCTTTTATTTCTATTTTTTTGTAAAGTTATTTTTCTTTTTCTTCTTGAATATTTTCCAATGGAAAATTTTTTTGTCAAAATTAAAGAAACTTTTTTGCAAAATGTTTTCTCGATCTCTGAATTTAGGGAAGAATCGAAGTTCAGTCGAAAATGCTAAGAGTCCAGGGGACGATGAAAAGGAGAGGTGACCTTCGAACTGCGAAAACTACTCCGATGGTAATATAGTGCCGCTAACGCTTTTCTTCCTCTGCACGCTTAATTAATCTTTCTTTTTTAGAAGAAAATTTCCTTCTTAGTAAACTAATGCATGGGGAATTATATTATTTAAATAAATAAATTTTTTTTTGTATTTTTTGTCTAGGTGTAATAAAATTTTTATTTTTATTATTTTTCAATCTGTTTTTTTTTTGTTTTATATTTTTCTTTCTATTTCATCTCATTGTCGATAATCGATTGTCGACATAATTCAATGTTCTGTATGGTATTTATAAAATCGCATGGAATGATTTGTTTTTTAATGAGCGCAATATTTATAGAATCTATAACTATAATATATAATATTTATTAAAATCGTCGTAATTGTGTTTTATTAAATTGTAATAATAATTGCTCGTTATTTTGATGTTTTAATGCTCGTTTTTGACAGGAGACAAAGATTTATTAGATTCCATATAAGTTATAGAGCATGAAATTCCCACGAATAAGCATCGAAGAACAAATATCATTAATCAACTTTTTTTTTGGTTTCTTTTTTTTGTAGATGACGAGGGAATCGCTGAGTCAGGGATGTGATAACGTTTTGGAAAGCTGATTTAATTCAGTCACAAGACAAGAAGAGTAAATCTTGGATTTATTCGAGAAAATGCCAATGTGAAGAAGAGAGAGAGAGAGAGACACTGTGGCGGAATGGATTAATGAAAAATTACCTTCTGATGGACAGGAAGGAAAATGGATTTTAAAAAATTTTGAAGAAGAAGAGAAGAGACCAAAGGGAATTGGAAACATTTTTTTTTTATTGAAATGCTTTGGGAAAGAAAAGGAGAAGAAATAATAATCTCGACTGAAGAATAGTTATGAAAAATTTTGAAATATTAAGGAAAGAGGAAATGAAAAATAATTCGAAGTAAAAAATTTTTTAACGCCTAAATGTTCGAATTATTTTTCAAAAACTAAATTCATCACTTTTTATTATAGAGAAAAAGAGAAGAATTCGGAAAATGGAATTTAAAAAAAAAGGAAAAGAATAATTGAAGAGGAACCAAAGTCTTTGAATTAGAGAGAAAATAATGACACTAGACAAAAAATTATAAAAAAAAATTAAAAAGAAAACAAAGAAAAAAAATTTTAAATAGAACATTTAAAAATTTTAATTTAAAATTTCATTTAAAATTATATTTAAAATTACATTAAAAATTATATTTAAAATTACATTTAAAATTATATTTAAAATTACATTTGAAA
>JUFY01025909.1:10282-26110 GCA_001855655.1 Leptopilina clavipes | reverse complement strand
TAATCATTAAAATTAATAAAATTATTAATAATTTTACTAATTGTAAAAAATAGTTTTCTGAAATTTTTTATTAGAACTGTTTTTCATATAATTTTCTAATTGTACTTGAACATTATTTTTATTATCAATTAACATTCATCGTCAAGTCTTTATATGAAAAGAAGGATCTCGTCTGTATTTTCTCAACAACCGCGCATATAATTAATTATCTCAATAATTATTGCCAACTTTTCTGAACTATTGTCCTTAATGTCCGTTACATTTGTGTACTTGACCTAAAAATTATAATGAGCATAAGGTGCAAAAGACTCTAAATGAAATGTACAATAGTTTGATAGTTGTATAAACACTCACACACACACACACACATATATATTCATTCTATATGTGTATTTGTATAGTTATTGACGTACATGTTGTATATTAGAGGTACATAATATGCATGGTGCACGCACATACGCGCGGTAACGGCGCGTAATGCGTGCATCATCGATCTCCTTCTCACGGTTTCTCCTTGAAACGGATGGAGGAAGAAATGAAATATATAATGAAACAAGAGGACAAAACGGGTTGTAGAGGGTGGAGGAAGGGGTTCGGGAGGGGCCAATTGAGGATAGAAGAAAAAGGAGAGTCGAAAAGAACTTATGAAAATAAGGCAAAGTCGGAAGTGGGCGTACGTATACGCGCATGCGACGATCGACACGCAATACAAACGCTCTAATTTTAGATCTTGTCACTCTGACGCCAGGTGGTGCCCCTCCTCATCCATTACACACGTTTATGCACACGAACGCACAATGGTCACGCACGATTCACCAGTCATTATAAGCTTTAACCCGTTTTTAAAAAAAAAATAATTATCAATATTCACATGCCCAATCATAATACACTCGATTCGTATTTGGGAAAACTCTTTTGCCAGATGATGAGAGTCCTTGGTTGAGAGACGGGAACGTTGCATTGGCAAGGAAAGAGTAAAAATTCTGCTCCACAACTCGAGTTCAGTTATTTTCGATCTAGAGAGTTAAAATTTGGAATACAGATTCAATTTTACGTTGAGGTTTACCTATAGCTGAATGTTGACAGGAATTTTTCAAATTCCGCTATTTTTTATATCTCGTTTAAGGGTGAAGAATTTACTCGCAATTTGTCGACAGTTCGATATTTATAATGGCGCGAAATTCAATGTGAATTATTTCCAATTTTTTTTCTTTTAATTCAATTTGAATTTCGCGCCATTATAAATCTGTCACTGCCGCCAGATGGCAAGAAAACTCTTTGCTCATAAATGAAGTTTTTCCCATCCATTGAGTAATCTTTGCTCTATCAGACTCACAGAAAACCTAAAGGAATCAAAACGGTGCAAAATCTTTCTTGATCCAAAAAAGCAATTCTTGGATCATTCTACAAATTGATCCAAAAAACGGTATCATTTTGCAACGTTTTAATCCTTTCAGGTTTTCTGTGCTGTCGCTCCTTCTGGGAGCAATTCCATTTGAAATATATATTCTTCATCAGTTATAAAAAAAAATAATGCAATAATTTCACAGCCGAATAAAAGAATAATGAACTTTAATAATTAAAATATAAGAGAATTTTTAATTATTTAAAAATTTCTTTATTCACTTATAATTATATGCCTGTATTCATTCACGAATTTAAAAACTGGTTTCTTTTGCTCTTTTGTCATATATACATGTATTGACTGCGCAAAGATGCACCTTGGTTGATGGAAGGCTTTTAACAGCATAATAAAAGAGGTCTGGCTTCCTCACTCAATTTTTTTTTAATTCCTCCACTTTCTCGAATGCTCCAGATTACGAAAAAGTACTGCATATGTACATGAGCATGTACACACCCAGGACAAGCAGAATCGTTAAAAAAAAGACCTTAAATGCAGTGTCGTACTTAAAACATCTTTTTATGACGTGCGCTCTTATTCTCGATGGTTATTTTACTCATGTTGTTTAAAATATTTATAATTTACTCTTGTGCTAATGTTGGTTCAATATTTAAATTCGGAGCTTTGCATTCGTTTCTACATTCGCAAACTTGGGCCAAAAATGGCACGTGCTGCGTAACGTTTCTTCCAAGATTGGTCCAATCTTGGGCCGATTTTACTTTTTCCAATTGTGTAATATTGGGACAATATTGGCTCTATCTTGGCAACGTTGCTTCCAAGATGGTGTAATCATGTGCCAATTGTATTTTTCCCCTTGGATAAATGACACCTAGGGCCAATATTGGCCACAACTTGGACGTAGCTACATTGACAACATAGGGCCTAGTCAATAACGGGGCAAAATAGATAGGACCCCGTTAGGACTAATTTTCAAGTTTCACAAGGGTTGTGTAATATTGGGACAATATTGGCTCTAACTTGGCAACGTTACTTCCAAGATGGTGCAATCATGTGCCAATTGTATTTTTTCCCTTGGATAAATTACACCTAGGGCCAATATTGGCCACATCTTGGTAACATTACCCCAAGGATTGGTTCAATTTTAGGCCGATTGTATTTTTTCCATTGTGTAACATTGGGCCAATATTGGCCCCCGATTTGCTCCCATTAAGCAGAAAATGTTACAAACTTTTTAGATTTATTTTTTTCGAAAATAATTTTTCTTTTTATATTCTAAAATTGAATTGAGTTAGTTAAGAATTGGAATTAAACGTTTGCTTTTCTTGACATAAGCCATTGACCTGATAATGATTGATCGTCTAATTAAAAATGTAATACAGTTAGCTAACAAGGGTTAAAGTAGCATTTTATCCGAAGTCTATGATAAAAGTGACATATGTCTTCATTGAGGAATCATTAATGGCGCTATTTGGTACGGATATAACGGGGTGTTAGACGTTGATTAGAGGATGCAAAAGAGATGGATTGTATCTGTCGAGTTCCAGGGAATCGAGAAATGAAAGCATCCTACTTAAAAGGTGCGTTCGTTGGACCTTCACTTCCTCTCATTGTTATTCCTTCGTATTTATAAGGTTTTCTGCTCGCTTCGATATATATAGATAAACGTTTTCACCTCAACTTGACTATTTTCTTATAATTCGTTCTTCCATTTTTTATTTCTGTTTTCATACTCTATCCATCTTTCTATATTCCTATATTTATGTATATATATGTACATATAGGTATACTTAACCCGTCTCCGTATAATATATATCCGATTAGCTTATTATACGAAGATCCATTGATAAATTTAGCGCGCGGCCTGAGCTGCCAGAATATAAGCAGCTGGGTCCGATCAAGGAGAAAAAGAAGAGGAAAGGAAGACACAAACCCCGCGTGCGTGTTTTTAACATCTGGCTGCGGTTTTGGCGTTTAGCAACGACGGAACCAAGAGCATGTGTGGTTCCGCTTGACTTTTCGGCTTCTTTTGTTTGTTAATGACACAAAAGGGACATTGGAATCGAGTAATTAATTTTGTTACGCGATAATATTCCTCTTCTGTCCTTTCAATTTTTTTTTCTTTCTTTTTTGCAATTTTTTTGAACTTTTCCTCTCTTGAGAATTTATTGATCCACTGCTTTCTCAGAGAGGAAATATTCTATGCCCAAAATTTCCCATTTTCATTATATCTTTGGATATCTTTTTGTCCAAATTAATTAAATATATATTTAACACTGCCTCGAAAATTAAGAAGAAAAAAAATTTTTTTTTACTTTCGGAATTTTTCGTTCTCAAAACAAAATTTTTTCTCATTACGTTATAGTTCAGAATCATACATAATAAGTAATTATTATATAAAAAATTTAGGAGGATTTATTTCAAATTTACTTGCAATAGGATTTTGGTATATTTAGATTTTAGCGAATTGTAATTGATAATAAAATATTATTACTTTTCTGATCACAATGAGAAAGTATTTTTTGTTTCTATTTGTGAAACACGTTCATCTCATTCTTGTATTTATTTCGTAAATCAAGAAGGCTAAATTACCTACTTAATCAGACATTTAGCACATCAACACAGTTAAGAGTACGCAGATTTCTCGTGCACCTGTTTTAAAATCGTCTTACTTTATTACTTTCGTGCCTGGTGCTCACCAATAATAATTAGAGACTCGAAAACCCTCCTTCGATTCATCAGCTCCCAGGTGTTTGCAAAATCAGAATAACCGATAACCATCAAATATGCACCATGACTGCATTTATTTTCAAATACGTGTTGCACATCTGGTTTTTTTTAAATTGGTTAAATGGGTTTTAAGATTTTTCCAAAATTGGTCATTATGGGTGAAAAAAAGGGCGATTTTAACTCCAATGGCATTCTATGTGATGAGAGTTTGACACTTTTAGAGTTGATATGAAAGGAGTAAAATCTGGGGAGTTTGATTTTTACTCCACATTAACTCCTTGGAGAGTTAATAATTCTTTACTCACTCGTTTGGATTCGATTTTTAACATTGGAAATTTTACTCCAATTTTTGATAATTAACTTCATGGAAGATTTACAGTATAAATTAAATATAAATTTATAACACCGCCTATAATTATAAATTATTATATATTTATTTATTTAGTAATGAATTAAAGTTTCTATACTGTAAAAAAGGGAGTTAGATTTTAACTCTAAACGGGATTTAATAAAAGTCATACTTTTTGGGAGTTGAGCCACAAAGGGAGTAGAATTTATAGAGTTAAAAATTAGTCTCCTGCATTAACTCCTTAATTATAATATGTAATAGCGAAATAACTCTCGAGGGAGTTCATTTTTAACTCCTTTTTCACTCTTGATTAATTCACTTTTAGAGTTGATTTTTAACTCGAAAAATTCCACTCTTAACTCCGGATGCCTTTAACTCCCTAAATTTTTTACAGTGTATAAACTGATCAGAATATTTACTGTTTTAACAATAGAATAAAAAATTTGAATTCTAGTGTAAAATTTACTCCAGGATAGACTACTGGATGAACTCCATTATGGAGTTAAATAAAGATGAGCCGAATTCAGGAGTTAATTTTACTTCCATACAATTAGTGCGTGAAGTGTAAATATCGAATGGTAATTATGAAATAAAAAAAGAAATCTTTTACTTTCTTCTTCTACTATACTGGAGTGAATTACCTACAGTGTTAAATTGACTCCTGCCTCCCTTGGTTTTCCTTCTCAGTATTTGGTTTAAATATGTATATTTAATACTATAATTTCCGAAAGAAATCAGATTTTTTCAATTGAAAATGTTCATATGATCTCATTTGGAGTTATTTGAAGATAGAATGTAATCTTTGGACGTGTATTCTGTGACCTAGACAAATGCGCGCCTGTTCGACGGATTGTAGGGAAAAGGTATTCGGTATAGACATTGAGAAGAGCTTTGGTAGGGTGTTTGATGTATACATACATATGTATATATGTATTGAAGACCTGAATTAAGTCAAGACGAGGGACGACAACGAAAGAATCCCGGCGCTTTGGCCCACCTGTTTTATCCACCCGTTCACTACTTCGTCCATCCGTCTGTGCCGTTGGTTGTGCCCCAGTTGGCACAGGTGTTCGTTTAACTCGACTTCATCGTGTTCTCTCTTACTATTCATTATGTATTGCGAGCGCCACCGGGTCCTGAATCGAAACTGAGAGTGACCAAGTTTATGTAAGGGCAAAAAAATAAAAAATACATATATGCAAAAATATACCAAATTTCAACCCCTTTTTAAAGAGGGAGTTAGATTTTTAACTTTTAAACGGGATTCTATATACAAGTCACACACTTTTGGAGTTGGAGCGAAGGGAGTGAAAGCTATAGAGAGTTAAAATTTTACTTCTCTACATTAACTCCGTGAGGAATTAACACTATATAAAATAACTCGCTAGGGATTGATCCATAACTCTTCCTTTTTCACTCTTGATATTGCAAAAATACACAGTAGATATTAAATTACCTCACTTATGGAGTTGATTTTCAATAAAAAAAATTTGACTCATTTCCATTGGTCCTTAACTCCAGAAAATATTTATATACATTGTAAAAAATTTCTGTAGAAAGTTATTTATTTATTTATTATTTCTGAGTTAAATGAAAAGGTGTAATATTTAAGGAGTTAAAATTCCACTCCTTTTATATTAACTCCATGAGTTAGGAGTTGAGAGTAAAATTTTTCGAGAAAAAAATTGACTAAGGAAGTGGGAAATCAAGAGTGAAACAAAAGAGTTAAACATTAACTCCCTCGTGAGTTAATTCGCAATTACATATAAAGACATTATTAACTCCTAGCGGAGTTAATGGAAATAAGTTCCTAGAAACTCCTTTTGCTTCATCTCGAAAATTCCAAACAATTTTAAAATATACTGTCAGAGGTTAAATATTCAAAAGTCCTATTATTTCGAAGTGAAATCAAAAGGTGTAATATCTAAGGAGTTAAAA
This sequence comes from Leptopilina clavipes, assembly GCA_001855655.1. Lineage (NCBI taxonomy): Eukaryota > Metazoa > Arthropoda > Insecta > Hymenoptera > Figitidae > Leptopilina > Leptopilina clavipes. The sequence continues at coordinate 19,733 of JUFY01025909.1, read as the reverse complement.
TTCCACTCCTTTATTATTAACTCCTTGAATAGTCGACACTAAAATGACGTGTTTTTTCGCTTCTGTAGTCGATATATTGGACTTAAAAATATTATAATGAATTATAAATTGATTGTTAAATTTAAACGATTTTTTATTGTTTTTTTCTTTTTTTTGATGATGAACGATACGATAGTTTTATGAAACTGACTGTACGCATGCATTTACAAGCATCTGTTTTGCCAGATCCCAGATCAATTTATTAAAAGGATTATATAGATATTTTTAGCGTTTAAAAATTCTTAAGAACGAACTGACGATCGTTTATATCTGCTGGAAAATTATTCTTGAGATCTCATCATTTTTTTAGTCGAATGAATAATTATCAGCATCCTAATCTAATTCGAATTATTTTTATTTGCACGTGAAAATACCGCAGAGTTTATAATTTTAAATTGTCAGATGTGCAACTTTAACTCCCTTGATTTTACTCCATAAGAGTGACTTATTATAAATTATTTAGTCGGGCTGAATCAGGGCATAGGGTATTTGTTATAAGGAATCAATTTATTTCTTTTAAGAAATTACACAAACTAAAAGCCCCTCAGAAAAAATACAAGAAATAAAAATTTGCTTTATCAAAATGTTTGTTATTGTATCAAACAAAACAAGTTACTTGAATTACTTTTTCAAGTCGAGTCACCTTTTTCCATAGGGGTCGTTCATAAATGGGAGGAGGGTAATCAAGTTTTCTATTACAAACAATAAAAAAAATGTTGTCAAAGTTTGCACAAGTGTGTTACATAGAAAAGGGGGAATAGTAGGTGATTTTAGAAAAGAGTATAAAATAAAGTTACGTAATATACTGTTCAGTTTTGTTAGTTTTAGTTGAGTTTTTTTTATAACTGGCATATTATAGTTTTATAAATAGATATCAGAGGTCTACTTAGATATGGTAATGAGATTAATAAAACTGCTTTAGGTCCCTCAACCCTGTTCCACTATATATAACGACTACATGCGATAAGGTCGCAGTTGAGGTGCTGATGGAAGATAAAATATGAAAGATAGATCTTATGCGAACAAAGTAGTAGATTACTCTTCACATACACTAAAAATGAAGTGTGAAGGTTCGAAAGAAGTAAGGGGGGCTCTAATATGGTAGAGAGGATTTTCAAATCATTGATATATATGCTTGTACGTTGCCACCAGTTCACCATCTGCCTTGTTTCTTAAACAGTCAATTTTAGGGTTATAACAAGTTGCTACGGTTTATTAACACTGTGTTTTATTCTCTCTTTGTCTCTGTCTCTCTTTCCCTCTTTTTATTTCTTCTTGCAATATTGGCCAATATTGGCCCAGGGTGTTATTTATCTAATAGATTCCCCCCCTCTCTTTCTCTCTTTTCATATCTTCTTGCAATATTTGCCAATATTGGCCCAAGGTGTTATTCATATAATGGGAAAAATACAATCGGCCTAAAATTGGACCAATCTTGGAAGCAGTGTTGCCAAGTTAGAACCAATATTGGCCCAAGGTGTTATTCACTCAATGGAAAGAATACGATCGGCGTAAGATTGTATCAATTCTGGAAACAACGTTGCCAAGATGAAGCCAATATTGGCCCAAGGATTTATTTATTGACCGAATATTACCAAATAAAAATTACAATCGGCGTAAAATTGAATTAATCCTTGGGGTAATGTTACCAAGATTGAGCTAATATTGGCCCTAGTTGTCATTTACCAAAGGGAAAAAATACAATTGCCGCAAGATTGCACCATTCTTGGAAGCAACCTTGCCAAGTTAGAGCCAATATTGGCCTAAGGTTTTATTTACCCAATGGAAGAAATACGATTGACGTAAGATTGAATCAATCTTGGAAACAAAGTTACCAATATTGAGCCAATATTGACCCAATACTACCTTAAAGAAAAAAGACAATCGGCATAAAATTAGAATAATCCTGGGAACAATGTTGCCAATATTGGGCCAAGGTGTTATTTACCAAATGGAAAAATACGACCTTTGTAACATTGTATCATTTCTGGAAAAAATGTTACCAAGAATGGGCCAATATTGGCCAATATTACCCAATGGGGGAAATACGATCGGCCTAAGAATCTAAGATTGGACCAACCTTGGGAGCAATGTTACCAAGATCGGGCCAATATTGGCTCAGGGTGTGTTATTTACCCAAATAGGGAAAATACTTTCAGCGTAAGATTGGACCAACATTGGCCCAAGTTTGCGATTATAGAGACCAATGCCAAGCGTCGAATTTAATTATTATTAAATAAATTTCCTCTCCCTTCATTAATAGTAGAAATTTCAAAGAAAATATATATATAATATATAGGTTTGAAAATTTCCTATTGTCACGGTGGTATATAGGTTGCTAACCTGGCGTAAGCACGTACGACCGGTGAAACATTATTATGCGTATCTAAAGGGTTGTTGGTTTGTGTTGTGGCCCGGTAGATTCTTCAGGATAAGCTACGGCAGAGACTGGCCCACTATATTCATATGCATGAGTCCTTATTATATGGTATTAGGTATGCGCACAGGTGTTTGCCTCGGAATAGGCCAATACTCGCGCTGGTCAAGTGTAACACCTTAAGTCTAAGAAGCACACACTATACGTTTCTAACTTGACTAGAATTTCTATAGGCAAACGATATTCATCACATTAAATGCGATCTCATTTTTTCTCATATTCATGAATATGTGACTTTTCTTTCACATTCATCCACTGAGAATTATTCTTCCATAAATATGGAAATTTTTTCCCACAATGAAAGAAAGCAATATTAGTTTTTTTTTTGAAGAATTCTTTAAAAATTTAAAGCAAGGTGAACTTTAAGTATTTTTTTTTTCATAATAAACTAGAAAGCTGAAATTGGTTACACCTGAAAGTTAATTTTTTCGTGACAGTGACAAAAGGCCTTTGAAAAATTTTTTTCATATTATAATCGAGGTAGTGATTTTTACATAACTAATTGTTTGTTAAATTTTCCGTTTTTTGTCAATACAACTAAAAAATTCAATTCAATTGGTATAATTTGACCATTATTTCCTAGAGGAAGTTTATTTGTTTCTCCTAATAATGACAATTTAGTCATTTTCCTAATAAAAATTAGTCATTTCTCACTAATTGCTATAAGGTAAAAAGTAGGCGAAGATTTTTCCTAACAATTAGTTATTTTTAACGAATTCAGATTTAGAGGGTAAATTTTATTTGAAAGGTGCGGGTGCATGATTGATTTAACAGTTACAGGATTTTTACGATCAGGTTATATACAGAATTTTCATGCAAAGTTTTCTGTTCGCCGTAAATGTGTAAATGCTACATTTTTATGTTAGCTTGTTAGATAATTAAGTTAAAAATAAGACGATATTTTTTTAAGTTATGCAGAACGTGTGAAAATTTATATATTTCTCGCAAGCTTAAAAAATTTTTCCCTTAATCTTAATTTGAAAAAAAAAACGCAACTCTAAAATTTTAGTAAACACGCTTTCGACTAATTTTTAGTCAAAAATTACTAATCACTAGTGAAAAATTTCTAATTAATTTAGCAAAATTTTACTATTTTAATTATAATTAAAATAGTCATAGACTTTACGAAAAGAATTAATGGTTTTTTTATTTTACTATAATAGAATTAGTAGTATTTTTTACTAACAATTAGTAATTTTTTTAAAGTGGTCAAAATTAGTAAATTAGGAAATATTTTTATTTTCCAAGAATATATTAGTTATATTTTAATATTATATACATTTTAACTGTAAATATATTATATCTTAAATAGGTGCCAGGATTATATATTTCTATTCAAGACGTCGGAAATTGAACTATCAATTTATTCTAATTAATAGAATAATTAATTTCTACCATTTTACATTTACAATGTAATGTACTTTTTAGACAGGAAGCATATAAAAAAAATTTTTCCTCATGAATATGAAAGTCTCACAATTTTTTTTTCTCTATCGCAAGGAAAAAAAACAACTCATGGCATTTTTAATTAGGAAAAATTTTTCTTTCTCTATTCTCACAAGATTTTTTTTTTTAATAGAGTCAAATAAAAGGCGTAAATTATTAGCATATTAGTAGTCGACTTGAACAGGGGGTAGTAATGGGCGCTCTTGATTAGATTTACGCTTCTATAGGGGGCCGACATCGTTAAAGAATGGTTCTATACGTAAGTAGGCAGGTACCTTAATGGCATTAGCCTAGCTGTGTGCGATAGCTTGTAACGTTGTAACACTTCCTGTAAACCACGTATAAGTACTGGAGCGTGCTGTAGGCGTGGCGATTGATGGATAAACTGTTTTCAGGCTTCGCCAATAGCAAAAGACTCTCCCTACCAAGGTCTTCAAATGCCACACCTATTCTAAGGGTGATAAATTTAAATTCCCCCCTCCCCCCACAGGATTAGGTACTTTAATAATTTATAAATTTAAAAATTTTTTTAACGATTTTTTATACTTGAATTTTATTCTTTAAGAAATAGAAGTAATATTAGGTGTCTTTCGTGGTTTAAATGGTAAATTTACTTCGACCCCGGACAGAGCCAGTTTAGCGCAAGAATCTTTTAGTTTCCGAATATAAAATCCCCTTTTCAAATGGGGGTTAGAATATGAAATATATCAGATTTCCGAAACTCATGCTTTGCAAAAATTGACCGATTTTAAACACTGAGAACCTTGACCCGGTTGGTGCCCGGCTGGGTTTGTGACTTTTAATGTGGTCTTGATGTTGCAATTATAACAAGGCAACAATACTAATAACTAATAAGAAGAGAAAAAATATCAATCTATCCAACTGTTATTGGTTTAGTAATCATTTTCCACCATTGTCTCGCAGTTACGATTTGCCAGTACTGAACCAGTTTTGGTACGTAATCTTGGAAGCTTACGCTGACAGTAATAAGCAAATGCCGCATGTTACAGTGTTAAGTGGTATTGAACCAGTACTGAAAGTAGTCTGCACCAGTAATTGTATGACAGTATTGAGCCAGTATTGTAAGAACTTTTTTCAGCCAATATTGATGCCATATTATTTAAATATTATACAAGAGATCTGGATCTAATTCTGATCAATATTGTTGTGCTTTATTCTGTGCCAGTATTGGACCATTACTATGCCAGTAGCTCATTTCCAAATGAAAATATCCAATAATCTCAGAAGCTAACAATTTTGGACTAATTTTTTTATGCAAAATTAGTCATTTTTTCGCAGTAATTACAAATTATATGGAGATAGTGAATCATCATAGTAACCAATCTTGGGCTAACATTGGTTTAATCGTGGGTGTCAGTATACATATCGAGCATTCTATAAACATTGTTGACAAATATTTTGTTCAATAAATGTTTATTGGGAGAAAATGAGAATTAAATAATTGCAACATTGGTTATACATTTTTTGCCTAAATTTGGATCCGAATTGCCATTATTTCTTCAAAGCAATAGTTGCGAGAAAAATCATTCAGTAAACGCAATCTTGGGCTAATCTTGGATCAATCTTGAATATCAAAAACTAACAAATTTTTTTCCGACATAGTTTTATTTACACATATTATTTATAATTCCTAATTGTCGTTTTTATCGCATTACGACAGAAATTTGAAAAATGGTTCTGGACTATATCATCGTGCCAGTATTGAACCAGTACTATGCCAGTAGTTTATTTCTATAATTGTGAAAATGTGAATCAAGTATTCTTATAGACATTGGCTATCAATTTTTCACTATAACTATACCCGTGCAGAAATTTTGACCGGGCCCTGGCCGGGCCCAAAATCTGGGTGAAACAATAAAACCGGCAAGGGCCATAGGACAAAGCCCTGTCGTTAATCGGGCACCGGTCAGGTCCAGGTTTGGACAAGAGAAGTCAGGCTGGGGCTCGGTCGGTCGCCGTGTTTCAACCAGGTCAGGGCCGGGTCAGTAAATTTCTACACTGGTAACTATAACTATATATAAATAACTATATAAATAACTATAGTTACCAACCGCCGGTCGCCGTGTTTCAACCAGGTCAGGGCCGGGTCAGTAAATTTCTACACTGGTACACTGCAAAAACAAGTGTCTTACAAGTGTCTCATTTTGAGACGTTTTGTCCACATATTTGAGACACGTGACTCAAATATGTGGACAAAACGTCTCAAAATGAGACACTTGTTTTTGCAGTGTAACTATAACTATATATAAATAACTATATAAATAACTATAGTTACCAACCTTGGGCTAATATTGGCTCAGTACTAGCCAGTGGGTGTCAGTACTAGCCGAGTATTTCAAACATTTTCTACCAAAAGTTTAGGTCAATTTTTTATTATTATTGGCAGGCTATCAATTTTTATTTAATTTTGGACACAAATAATCGTAATTCGATAGAAGCAATTATAATTCTCCGCATAGTATAACCAATCTTGGGCTAATATTGGCTCAATCGTGGCTATCAATATTAAGCAATCATTGAAAACATTTCCTACTAAGTTTGGGTCTTTTTAACGTTATTAACACATCAAAACTTGCCTTCTTCGCAATATAGGTATATATAAAGTTTAAGACAAAATTGCATTCGGTTTCTTGTTTGCTATCATTGGTTCGATATATATGAATTATTCTCTTCTGCTATTAAGCCTGTCTATGATATGCTTCAAAATTAATGCCAACTTGAAAGCAGTGATATATATTTATAAATTAAGACGATTGCTTTAGGTTGTATTATCTTTGTAGATGATATAAATATGTAAACATACTCGCTATAACATGATAAATATGTATCTATGTACATAACAAGCTTTTATACCTCCTTAGGTTTATCTATAGTGTAGAAATACTTAAAGTACCAATCAATTCCTGTCAGTGTGTGGCAACACTCAATTATCCTTACCCCCAGCTGTAAATGTTCCATTGTCCATGAAGCATTTGATTTTCGTTTGGTAATTCCGTGTGGCCTGGACTCGTGAGGATAGAGCAAAAGAGGGTTGTTAGTCGCGTGGGATTGCATTTTGCGCACAACGCTCACCCCTAGAGCGCCATTTTCCTTAATCCGACACCATTAGCATACTCGAAATCAATAGACAATGGCTACCAGTTAGCATACTCTTGCGTGACAACAACTACTTTTACCTTACCAATGGTGGTCGTCACTTTGTCCAGCCCCTCTTTCTCTAATATTACCTCCCTTGATCTCTTATCTATCTATATATGTATACCTCAAATAAATTTTATATAAGGGTGATTCTTCGTCTAGCGCACAATTGAGTTAATGCTATTATTAAAATTTTTTTTTAAATTAAATAAAACTCTAATTATATAATCTTCATAGTTATAAATGCTCAAGAGTGAAAAATTCGTGGTGGGTCAGACAAAATATTGATAATTTTTTCCCCCCTTTATATTCATTAAAATAAAACAACTATACACTTTATTTGAGCGTATAAGAAAATTAATCATGAAATTAGTTTCTGTCGTATTGAATCAATTTACAAAATATAAGACATGGATTAAATTAAACACAATTCTGGCTATGATTCTATAATCTTTATTTCAGTAACAAAACTCAAACAATTCTCAAATGAATATTTATAATTGTTTGAATTTTGTTACTGAAATAAAGATTATAGAATTATAGCCAGAATTGTGTTGATAGCTGTTTATAGCTCTTTATTTGTAAAATATTTCTTACAGTACTAAGCTCTTTTTTTAATGACTTATTCTCTAAATCTAAATTATTTAAAAATAACTAATTGTCATTAAATTCTTGGCTGATTTTTTGCTTCAGTAATTAGTAAAAAATAACTAATTATTAGTAAAAAAAATAACTAAATATTAGTTAAACATGACTAAGTAAATACGTAGTCAAATTTGACTATAATTGAATTAGTTACCAGAAGTTTTAGTTATTTTGACATAACCTAAAAATGAGTTTAACTAATAATTAATTATTTTTAACTAAATGATTAGCAAAATTATTACTATATTTGAACCAGAGACTGACTTTTTGCTTTGAAAATAGTTATTTTTAAATAAGTAAATTAAGAGAAGAATTTAATTACATAATAATGTAAATTTTCCACTTTTTATCATTTTAATATTTCATTGATTTGTGTGAGATTTCATATAAGATCATAATGAATTTAACTCATTAAAATCGTGTTAATAGTGTAAATATTTATTTCATTCGAAGTAAATGAACAAATATGTAACTCATTATGTGTACGCCAATTTAATTAAAGTACACCTGCAATATTTAATTTATTGGCAAATATTTACATACCTCAGTTTCGTTGAACAGCTGTAGGAATTGATATCGGGTTTAGAATTAAGCTTGGACAAAAGTTGATCAGTTAGATACACTTGTGTGGACAAAAGGAATATAAATGTTTCACTGTTATGATATAGATCATTGTCGGCTTTTTATTGAGTTAGTAAAATCAATTTTTTTGCTACTAAATACATGTACATTATTGATAATAAGAATTTCTATAGTTGACATTTTAAATTAATTCATTCTCCATTATATTCTTTTTTTACAATTATTTTATTACACTTCTTTTTTTAACACTTAAATACAAAAAAGAATTTTAATTTTCAATCGGTACTAAAGTTATACATTGAACAAAAATTTATTTGATGCAAATAATGAATTACTTGACTATTATCAAATAAATATTTATATGTATAGAATAAATTTTATTTGAGTCAATTAAATTATATTTGATTCAAATACAATTATTGAGTACAGTATATTTACAGTTTTATTAGTTTATTTGAATTAAATAAGAATTATTTGGTTCAAGTGAATATTTATTTGATAATAGACAAATCGGTTACTTGAATCAAATTATTTTTTTTCAGTAATATTAATTTCTAGATATTTTGGAATATAATTAATGTTATTAAAAATCATATTCTATGCAACTAAATTAGAAAAAATTAAAGTTAATATTTTTATCTGTTGCAAATAGTGAACTATACTAAACAATATTAATACTAATTAATTATTGTTATTGAATAATTAATTATTATATTGAATGATAATAAATAAATATTTAATTAAATAAAATATTAATTCAAATGAATATTTAAAAATATTAACTTTAGTATCAATTGAAAATTTTTTAATATTTAGACACAAATGTATTTTTTGTGTTTGGGAAAAAGGTGCATTAAAGTTTCCACAAATGCTAAGCGACGGGAACAGTTGCTGTTATTTTTTCCTCAATTTTTTATGGTTTCGAGTCGTATCATGGTAAAAATTGATTTTATAATTTTATTATTTTTAATTTTATTTTATAATCATATATCTTATGGGGAACAAGTAATTATTTCTGAAGCTTGTTGGTCTCTTTTTAAAGAAGATTAAATTTTTAAAATTGAATATGGTAATATAATTAATATTTTTAATATAATTAATAATAATAAATATATTTAATATTAATAATTAATATTAATAAAT
>JUFY01025902.1:0-12151 GCA_001855655.1 Leptopilina clavipes | reverse complement strand
ATCTGTTTTCTTCCGGCGGTTTGGATATCCTTAGGATATCCCACGGACAACCATGGATATCCATAGGATATCCCTGGGATATCCAAACCGCCGGAAAAAAAGATATCCCTAGGACGTCCCAGGGATATCCTTAAATATCTAGTGCTGTGAGGGTAGTGTGTGTTTAAAAATAAATTTAACGATACAGGTTTCGAGTTCTATTTTTACTCGCTTATTCTTAAAAAAAAATGTTCTCAATTCAACCTGTAATATTACTTCATATAAATGTGTAATATTTCCTTAAAATTTCTGCGTAATATTATCTTGAGGCGGACATTTTAATTTTTATCTGTCATATCACTGTAATATAACACCGAAATTTTACAAATCTTTAATGTAATATTGCCATGACATTCGGCTTCTTTTAAGAATTTAACAATTTAATTTATTGAAATACATATGTTGTTTAAAGAATTTAAAATAAGATTAAATCAATCGACATACAATTTGAGATAGATGGTGTTTTGCAATAAATGAACTATCCTTATAATATTGTAAACTATCAGTATAACATAAGCTAATTGCTTTTAAAATTACGAAAAATATTACAAATTATGAGATTACTTCACTTGTATTCCAATTTGTATTTAAAACAAAATGTAGGACAATATTTATAACAATTATTTTTTATAAGCAAACCAAGTGATTGTCAGGTTCTTCGTAATTTTAAAAAAGTTCTTTAATACAATTTGTAATTTCTTCCAATTTAAGAACAAAATCGTATTTGTAATTAATAGTATTTTTGATAAATTTTAAATGATGATTTCTAATTTTTTTCCGCTTTTCCGACGTCTTAATTTTTATCACTCTCGAACTTCAGTTTTATTTTTTCTTAGACATTATCTTTTGCATTTTTGAAGGATAGAAGAAGTTTGTTCACGTTGTATGCAGCCTTAAAAATTTCATTTTCCTGAAAAATTATTTATGTTAATTTTTTTTTCTTTCTTCAGATGATTTTTTAATTATAAAATATCTTCGTAAAATAAATATGTTATGTAAGAAGAAATTTAATTAAAATACCTTATAAAAATAACTTACAAGTAATAAATATGGAAAAGTCAAGATAGATTCCCAATTTCTCATATGAGAAATTAAAATGAAAGAAGCAATTCTGTTGTATTGTCGGTCCTTTTCTAGAGCATTGACAATTATACTTTTTTTTATGTACCAGATAATAATTTAAGCGCTGGTGGTCTGATTTACAATAATAATAATAACCAAGTCTACTAAAAACCGCCACACACTTTTCTGAAGCTTAAACAAAATCTCGGTTAGAGAAAATAATAAACAAGTAAAAAGTCATTCATTTTAGCTCAATTATCTTGCACAATGTACTAAAAATGCCAAATTAAAATAATGTTTTTAGTTATTCAAAAAATTGAAGAATACAGTCAACCATCCTAATAAAGTTGGTCAATGCGAAAAGGGGCAATGTTTTTCTAAGAAATGGGGTTCTCCCACTTTCTACTTACAACAATTTTCCCAGTTTATCCTGATAAAGCCGATACATACCCCTATCCTCACCACGAGAGTAGTGGGGACATCGCTCGCTCGAAAACTGGGGAAGTGGCTTTATTGGAATGGTTGACTGTATTAATAAAAATTGAAATTGTAGTCAATGTCAAAGTAACCTGTAAGCATGCAGAAAACTTGCACTACAAGTTTGTTGCAAATAGTGAAATGTCCTCAAAAGTGCAGAGTATGCAAGCTTGCCGTAAGATTGTGCTGCAATCTTATTGTGCAGACTTATGGCCCATTACATGAAGCTGGCAATTACACGTAATGGAATCACATCTGTACAATGGTTTGAAGTGTTTGTTTTTCTATCCTGCAAAATAAGAAAATAATTACTTTTCCTAATACTTTTTTATTCACTTCTTATTTCATTAACTTCCTTTGGTGTTAAAAAAGAAGTCGTTTATTTCAAAATTTTAAGGTTTAATAATTTTAAATTCAATTTGAAAAATAATGTTAAAGAAAATACTGTTTTAATAATCTAATTTTGTTAAAAATAATTAAAAATATTGTTTATTATTTATTCAATACAAGAAAATTTTTTTATTTTGTAAGTGCTGGTTTTTGCAATATGAAATGTTTCACTTTATCTTTAAATGTTTTCTACTTACAATTCTTTAAAATCCGGTGAAGGTAAATGCTCCAATTTTTGCCATTTGAATTTCATGCCAACTTCTGGAATGCAGCTCTTACATCTAAAATACTATTTAAAAATAATATACAAGTAATGTTAATAGACGTGTTCATACAAACCCATTTTTTTTTTTTTCCTCTTACTGTCCATGGTGGAAATGCATTTAGGCACAGCTCTCCGTAGTGTGGGACTCACCAGATTAAGGTCCTACCCACTAAAACCACCATCCTTATGCAAACTACATGTAGGGCCGACTTCTCCAAACATTGCGCGATAAATCAGCGCAAGCTATGTAGGTTGCAATACTTGTTACTTCTTTGCGAGATAATTCTCTGCAAGCTGTAACATTTTTAATTTATTTAAACTTGTTTCTCTGCGCGAATCTCAGCGCAGGAAATAAGTTTATCCTTATAACATATTTTAACAAATTTGTTTCTCTGCGCGAATCTCAACGCAGAAAATGAGTTTATCCTTATAACATATTTTAACAAATTTGTTTCTCTGCGCGAATCTCAGCGCAGGAAATAAGTTTATACGTATCAAATATTTCATCTAATTTGTTTCTCTGCGCGAATCTCAGCGCATGAAATAAGTTTATACGTATCAAATGTTTCATTTAATTTGTTTCTCTGCGCGAAATTCAGCACAAGTAATGATCATAGTTTATAAGTATAAATCTTTGTGTTACTTTCATCCGAATGCAGTTTTGTATTGTTGACTGTCAATGATTAAATTTCTGCAATTCTTCAGCACAATTAATGTCAATTAGAATACATATTACTTCTTTGCTAGATAATTTCACGCAAGCTGTAACAATTGTAATTAGTAAATCGATTGTACTGTTTTCTATAAATTAATCAATACTAGAAATGTTTGATATTGGAATTGCAGTGTACTTTTCATTTATGCAAAAGACTGTTCCAGGAACAGTTACATCACTGAAGGACACAAAGCTCATTGTTTCACTAGGAGCCACTCTACTTATGTAGTTTGTTCCATACAAATATTCTACGAACTGGAACTTTTTACCGATAAATCCAGCAACTTTTCTTTCTCCTATTCTGTAAGATAAGAATCTTCGGATGGAGAAAAATGCTCTACCGTTGTAAGCAATGCTGTCGCAAAATTTTCTTTTGACATTATCATGAACTTTATATTTTACTCCGTGTATTTTTGCGTCTGAGTGCACGTCCACAATGGTATTTTCATTTATTATTTCTTCTGCTTCCCTTATAAGACGGATTTCAAAGTCATTCGGACGTCTATGCTTTGTTTTCCCCACACCAACATAATAATGACCTGGTATCATGTCTTCTAAAATTGGTTCATTCTTAATGTCAAGCAATTTCCGAATTTTAGCTTTTGTTTTTGCAGCAACATCTTCCTTATAGAAAGCTGCTTCAACAAACTTTCTCAAAAGAAATCGATCGACTATTTGATCTGCTCGAGCATGGGGACTTTTTACATCATTTTTCAGTTTTGAACAGAAGCTCTCAAATGGGAATGTCGAATATGCCCATGACGGTCCCCAAAGCTGAACGGAATCTGGCCCATGTTCCGTTAAATGGACATTAAATGTCATATTCGAATCTCCATATATGTTTGCCGTAGACACAAACTGTCTTAAGTAAATTCGTGAAGCAGTTAATTCTTCTTCTGATATCGATGTGTTATTTAAGATGAACACAGACTTACTCAATAACATAAAGTTAGTGAAGTACGGCTCCTTTAAAATACCCTCAAGACATGCAGGAGCCAAATAAAGCAGACAGTTGCGCCATTCACTGGCTTTCCATTTACGATAAGTACTTACACTTCGAGGTCGTCTAGAAATTCTTGAAGGTAATCTTATTTTCTTCAGCTTATCATCAATTATTTTTTTGTTTGCGTTACTACCAATGTACCAATTTTTACCACAATCTTCCAAGAGGCGCGAGGTGATCTGCTTTGCGCAACCCAAAAAATAGCCATGAACGTCATCATGAACAACTCCAGCAGCTAAGTCAAAATCGTTTAAGTTCATTAAAGGACTACAGCCTTTTACACCTAAAATTTCTTGATTAGATAATGCTGCCGTTTCCATCGCAATACATATTTCGTCATGTGTTCGTAATACAATGGGTTCAAAAGGATAAATAAGTTTATTATTCACCCAAGCTCCTCTGGCATAACATTTGGGACAACCATAATAGGAATTGTGAGGACACGTTCGTAACACTTCAGGCTTTGCAACTGAATCGGCTGTCAATATCAATGTCATAAATTTACTAACAACTTCACGTCCTCCAGGTCCATCTGGAAACCACCTAATGCCTCTTTCATGTAAGTCGTTTAATTGGTCAACAATAGGCAACAAAAGATGAGTTATTTCTGGCTTTTTGTTCCCTACATACATTCCTGCTAATAATACATGTTTACTACGAGCATGTGGTGGTAATTCATTTATATGTAAGAGAATTGGACAAGCAGAAGCATTTGATGACTTAGTTAGAGATACTCCATCTACCCATAAAGTAAAGGAGAAATTAAATTCTTCTGACAAAAACTGTCCTTCCTCAGAAAGTCTTTGATACTCATCGCCATCATAAATGTCCTCCTTATTAGCATGATTTATTTTTACACGCTCATACCTATATCGCAATGATTTAGCTATGTTTGGCACTTCAAATAAATCATTTAATTGAGGAATAATGTTAACAAGGATAAAAGTTCCCACATTTGTATTGGCTTTATTTGGTCCGCATTCACCGCAATAACATAACCTTGTTAGAACCTTTCCATCGCCAACTTTCTCTTTGCACAATGTGCAATATACTGAATAAATCAAATTGGATTTATCTCGTTTCATTACCTTCCACAACTGCTTCTTAGTAGTTGGCAGGTTACAATGATGATGTTTTACCTTTTCCCAATGTAATTGATCAATTAGACTTTTATAAGTTTGCTTATGAGCCACATTTTGTGCTACAGCAACTAGAAAAAGATCATTAGCCTTTATATTTATGTCGTTTTGCAGGGGAATGTTCATTCTCAAATTATGATCAATGCCTTGGAAAAGTGTACTTCTTGGACCTGCAATTTCATCATCATCATCAACAACACCATCATCAGCATCATCATCATCATCATCATCACCATCATTTTCTGAAGATGATTCTGAATGCATTACCTCCGCTTCATTCAATGGTATTGCTTCCTCCATTTCTTCATTTGGATTATCATCTTCTCTCATTCTTTCCTCTTCGGCTTCACCTGCACCGACATTTTCTTCTGGTTCTATTTCAACATTTTCCAAAAGGTTCTCTTCTTCAAAGGAGATATCCATTTCACCTTGAAACTCTTCTTCAGAAGAGTCATTCATTTCGCTTTGGAAGTCTTCTTCCGAAGAGACCTCCATTTTTTTGAATAATTATATTTGGATGGATCCCTGTTGAACTAATGAACCTAAAAAATTGATTAAACTTATTAGAATATTTTAATTGTAAAGTTTTTACTGACTTTTAAAAAAATAATATAAATATTTACATAAAAATTATCTTACGATTTATGTTCGTGAAATCGTTGACTGTACAAGTCTGAAATTTGCAAAACAATTTAAAGCGGAGTGATGCAAATTGAACTTGCAAAATCTGATTTGCGCACGAGTTTTGTACAACATTTTTTGCAATACTAAATAACCTAAACTTGTATCAATGCAAGGCAAAATTGTGGTGAATTTAATATAAATAGGGGGTATTTAAAATAAGGAATCATACTTAAGTGATTGTGTTACTTTCTAATATTTCGTTTTGCAATTGCCTTTTTGCAAAAATTCGCGCAATATTATAGATCTCGGTAATTTATTAGTCAATGTACTTGAGTACAGAAGTCAATATATTTTTCTTAAAATATGATAAGAAAAATAATACGTAAATCATGAGTCTATTGTGGGGATAATAAAAAAATTATACAAAAAGTCTAAATAGGATTAGCAATGTTGATTTTTAATTATAGTACTCTGCATACGGAAAAAATAGGAAGGTCAAACTTAGATGGCTGTAGTATATTATGCACCAAGTGGCATAGGTGCGTCTTTATAGTCGAGCATATGTTTACTGAACGAGACGGAGACGAGTTCTGTAATTAATGCTCGACTAAAAGACGCAGCTATGACACATGGTACATACCATATTTTATGCAACTAAGGCGTATTGTGGTCATTCTATACTACCTGTGCCGGTGCATGCTAAGTTCCTTCATATAACCCAGCTGGTCAATAAAGTGTCTATTATTTCCCTAGGGTAATAATGAGTACTTTATTGACCTGTGAGCAGCGGTAAATAGAGTACATTTTATTGCCCTAGGGTAATAATGGGTGCTTTATTGACCGCTGGGTTATAAAGGGAAACTTAGTATGCCCCTGTATAGGTATATAGAATGACCATAATACGCCTGAAATGCAAAAAATTATTATGTCTTGCTTGACTCTCTTAATAGTTAAATCAACAATCTTTAGATAGTCAATAGAACTCTCTTCGTATGATAAGTTTAAGGGGAGGTTCTATAGTTAACTTGGCTATACAAACAGTTAGTTTGACACTCAAGTTTATTTGACATTGTACGTATAGTAGTGAGAAAGTCAGGTGATTTTGTACGCTTAAGAAAAAGAAGGAAGGCTTGAAATCTTTCTTAATTTTAATTCATATATCCTACACCGCGTCTATAGTTTGTTTTTTGTAAACCTGACAGGGCATTTTAGCACTACTGTTTTAATCCCTCATTTCTTTAAAGAGGAATCTATCTGATAGTGAATTAAAGAATAATTCAATTCCAGAATTTCAATTTTCTGAATTAAGAAGCAATTTGTGATTGATAAGCATTGCCCACATAGAACATTATCTTGCTGTAAGCTTCCCTTAAGACTACGAGAAAGATTCGTGAAGTTCATCAATAAACTCAAGGTAAGCTTAAAGCAAGCATTATATGTCCGCCTCATAGTAAGCTTATATTGTAGGATCACTCTAAGCTTACACCGTAAGGTTAACGTAGGCATACATGTAAGATTACTGTAAGCTTTGACTGTAAACTCACTGTAAACTTACGGTGTAAGCTTATCTCAACCTTACACTGTAAGCTTACTGTAAGCTCAATGTAAGCTTACAAGTAACCTTCATGTTTTAGTTAATATTAAAAAAATAGTTTTTAAACAAAGTAAATTTTTTTATATAATATTTGCATTGGTATAAAAGTGTTAAACCGATTATAATTCTTACTAAAATGGCGAGACCAATTTCATCTGGAAAATATTTAAGCTGTTCATCGCGTTAGGTTATTTTTAAGAATGCTTCGAAAATATTCTAAAAATGCTATTTTTTCACTTTAACCCTGTTTTTCTTAAACCTAAGACGAAATTTAAAAGTTTTACTGAAAGATTAATAAGTTGGAAAATAAATCATTAAAATATCGCTAGTGATTACTTTTGTGATAAGAAAAAAGCCTTCTTTTGTTGAACATTATTATTATTATAAAGAATTAAAGATGGCAACATAATCTCAAAAAAAGTCATGTGTAGGCCACATTGATTCTCAGGTTGAGTCCACAATAGACAAGTATTTCTTAATCGATGTTTAGCTTAATCTTTAGGGTTTCGTTCACGAAGTGGACCGCGACGTAACCCTTATGTTTTCGCTTTTGTCCATGAAATCGTGTCCCCCCCTCTAAGCTCAACCATTTTAACTTACAAAGCTGAAATTTGGTACACATATGAATAGGTCTTATTTTTACACGTAGATTTCAGGAAAATTATAGCGGACCTCATTGGAATTAATTTAAATATCATTTTGAGGAAAACCTAGTTTTTTCTGAAAAAAGTGTCCCCCACCTTAATTTAGGCAGTTTTGGAGCTAAAATGATAAAAATTGGTATAAATACGTATTTCTACTCGTAGATTTCGGGAAAATTGTTAAAAACCGCATTGAAATTGATGAAATTAGCGTTTTTGAGGAAAAACTGGTTTTTTCAGAAAAAAAAGTTTCCTCACCTTATTCTTAAAAATTTTTCAATCAAAAGAGCTGAAAATTGGTATACATATGTATTTTTACACGTAGATTTCGGGAAAATGATTGAAAACCGCATTGGATTTTATTAAAATATCGTTTTTTAAGGAAAAACTGATTTTTCGAAAAAAAGTGTGTCCCCACCTTAATTTTTCCAGTTTTAAATCTAAAGAGCTGAAAATTGGTATACATTCGTATTTTTACACGTAGACTTCGAGAAAATGATTGAAAACGGCATTGGATTTGATTAAAATATCGTTTTTGAGGAACAAACTGATTTTTTCGAAAAAAAGTTTCCCCCCACCTTAATTTTCCTAGTTTTAAATCTAAGGATCTTAAAATTAGTATAAATACGTATATTTACACGAAGAGAAAATTATTTTTAAATATTAGTGAACGGAACCCTAAGAGAGCGAGTGTAACTCGTACTTGACCAATTTTTATATATGGGCATAACTATGCAAAAAAAACCTTAAACTAAGCATCGACTAAGAAATATTTGTTTATTGTGGACTCAAGCAAAAAAAATTGGAATATATCGAAACAAGTAAAGGTTAAAAAAAATTTTTTTAAGTAAGTGCTGGTTTTTGCAATATAAAATGTTTTACTTTATCTTTAAATGTTTTCTACTTACAATTCTTTAAAATTCGGTGAAGGTAAATGCTTCAATTTTTGCCATTTGAATTTCATGCCAACTTCTGGAATGCAGCTCTTACATCTAAAATACTATTTAAAAATAATATCCAAGTAATGTTAATAGACGTGTTCATACAAACCCATTTTTTTTTTTTTCCTCTTACTGTCCCTGGTGGAAATGCATTTAGGCACAGCTCTCCGTAGTGTGGGACTCACCAGATTAAGGTCCTACCCACTAAAACCACCATCCTTATGCAAACTACATGTAGGGCCGATTCCTCCAACTCCGATTAAAAGTTAATCAGTCATAAAAATTGCGCGATAAATCAGCGCAAGCTATGTAGGTTGCAATACTTGTTACTTCTTTGCGAGATAATTCTCTGCAAGCTGTAACATTTTTAATTTATTTAAACTTGTTTCTCTGCGCGAATCTCAGCGCAGGAAATAAGTTTATCCTTATAACATATTTTAACAAATTTGTTTCTCTGCGCGAATCTCAACGCAGGAAATAAGTTTATCCTTATAACATATTTTAACAAATTTGTTTCTCTGCGCGAATCTCAGCGCAGGAAATAAGTTTATACGTATCAAATATTTTATCTAATTTGTTTCTCTGCGCGAATCTCAGCGCAGGAAATAAGTTTATACGTATCAAATGTTTCATCTAATTTGTTTCTTTGCGCGAATCTCAGCACAAGTAATAAAAAAGTCCATCTCAGCAACTGATTGGACTGCTTTTCCTTAATTGGTCACAATATTGACATTTTTGGTAATTTTTCTCATACTTTTTAGGGCTTCCTGAATGTAGTATTTGACATTTTCATGCTCCAATTCATTATCTGTTATATCCAATTTATATTCTGGAGTTTCTTGGAGACTTTTGAGAATTTCTGTAAAAAATTGTATATTATTTTGTGATTTTAAAGAAATTAAAGAACTTTATTTTATACATAAACTCTTACTAATAATGTTTTCCACGTCATCTGCTTTTATTTGGACAAAATCTTTCTCTTGAATATCTTTTGGTTTTCTGGATCCAACAAACGGCAATTGAGCAGGTAACCAATACCCCCTTG
The DNA here is from genome assembly GCA_001855655.1 of Leptopilina clavipes. NCBI lineage: Eukaryota > Metazoa > Arthropoda > Insecta > Hymenoptera > Figitidae > Leptopilina > Leptopilina clavipes. Next base: position 2,216 of record JUFY01025902.1, on the reverse strand, counting down.
CAAGGTATGTAATCCTAGATGAAAGTTTGACCATACCTTTCGCTTTCGCCAACATTTGGTTGGAGATACTTACACCAGCATGAGTAACCTGTTAACAGATAAGCAAAAGATAAGCAATCATGACAAATTTCAGTAATTTATTATTAAAAGCTTTTTTTACTTACTCTACTGTTCGGATCGCCTAAGGCTGTTGAAGCAGCATCATCAGGATTTCTTAAGTTTCTCAATAAAACACCTATATCCCTTTTAATAGGTTCCATTTCCTGTCTAAAATTGTCAAGAGTGAGAGCAGAAGTTGTCGCAGTATGTGTATTACTCAATGTGTCATACATATTTTGTAAACGATTATAAGCATTGTCCTTTTCAACCATTGCTTCTTTCAATCTTTCAAGTTCCCTACGCAATTTTATCACCTCATCTTCTTCGCTCTCTTCAGTCTACAAATACATTTAAAATTATTTTAGTATAATTGCTTTGTATTTTCAATTCTATATCTTTTAAAGTTACCTGTGTTCCAAATTCAGCCACAGCAACCTTGGTTAACTGTATGTCACGAATCATCACTCTTCTCTTAGATTCCTTCTACAATAATAAGATAAATATATGTTAATAATACATTATTGGACAGATAATATATATTATTATATATTTATTTTATATTATTTTATTTATTTATTATATATTATTATACACTACGGTCCATAATTATCTGGATACCCTATTTTAGATCACTGCAAATGGTTTATTTTCTAAAATGTATAAACTAAAATTTTTTGACTGTAAAGCAATAAAAGCTATTAAAATTCCGCAACAAATAAGTCCTAAACAAGAGAATTCAGTAAATTTTTAAGTAAGATATCCCAAAAAGGATAATTATTCAATGATTTAAAAAAAAAAACATTAATTATAAAATAATGAACATTTTTTAACCTTCTTCGTCTTGTTTTATAGATAATTTTACATAGAATCAAAATATATCATTTTTACTAATGTGATAATTTTTTTCAAGCTCATAAACAAATTATTACAGTTAATTCATAAAATTTTAAAAAATTAACATGGATATTTTTTAGCGTAAAATACTTTCTAAAAAAGTTGTAAATTAATCTTTTATAATATTCTTATACTATTTTTACAAAAAACATAATTAGGTATTTCTAAAAAAAATTTTACGCAAAAAATTATTCATTTGATTTTTTTAACATTCTTTAAACCAACTTTAACAACTTGCATGATCTTGGAAAAGATTATCACATTAGTGACAATGAAATATTTTAATTTTATGTAAAATTATATTTAAAACAAGCTAAAGAAGGTTAAAAAATGTTTATTATTTTAGAAGTAAAGTTACTTTCAAGAAATCAGTGAAAAATCAACTTTTTTGGAATGTCTAACTTAAGGACGCTGCACGGCGAAACATAGCAGCGGTTCTCTTGCCATTTCCCCTCCTTTCCTTTAATTTTTCACTTTAATGATTAATTAAAGAAAATCAAAACACTTTTTCAAAAAAAGGAGTCTTTACAACAAAGTAAAATTTAATAAGGATTCAGAATAACACTGGTTTTCTCTGATATGATGTTTTTAACAGCGTCAATATTGTCCGCCCTAAACGAAAGTCATCGAAAACTGACAGCTGGAGGGAGCGAGGACGATAAACGGAGGAACCAGGAAGCTGGACAGGTTGCCTATTGTAAGGCATGAAATTATAATATATAGAAAACTCTTTTAGTAACAAATATTACAATAAACAATAAAAATAATTGATTATAAAAAGATATAAAAAAATCAATTTTGTCAGATTTTAAAAAAATTGTCAAAATTTGTGTTTGAGATAAAAAAAATAAGAAAAAAAAATTAACCAATTCAAATTAGTATAAATTTTAACTACTTTTTAGTAATTTTCTACTAAAGCTTTAGTAAAAAAAATTTAAACTACCAAATGAAATAGTAGAAATTTACTGAAAATTAGTAAAAATTTCTACGAATTTGAATTAGTGAATGATTTTTCACTAATTTAGATTTAGAGGGTAAAAAATAATTTTGATTAAAATGTAGAATTAAAAAAAAATTTCCTTTCTTTCGAAAAAAAGAAATAAAAATTTCTTCAAATAATTTCTTTAAAAACAATGGACTGATTTTTTTTAAATTGAATATGAAAGACTAAAAAATTTTTACTTTCCTTAAAAAAAAATAATTGGAACTTCTTAACAAATTGT
>JUFY01025901.1:0-11868 GCA_001855655.1 Leptopilina clavipes | reverse complement strand
TCTTATTCTTTACATCAAGACGAATCGATTAGTATATATGAAGTATAAATTATATCAGAAATTTAGAAAATTAAATAAAATTCATGTTTAAAAATTAATTTTTTACAAAAAACTGTTTTTTTTTCACGAGAAAGCAAATTTTTTTGCTGATCGCAAAAACGAAGCAAAATGTTCATGAAATGAACATAAATGTGTTCATTTCCTTTTTGTGTTAGGTCAGGTTTCATTTTCAACATGTTTAAATTTAAAATGAAGGTGTACTTTCCATAGCTTAAGTCATTGAAGGATTACATAAAATGCATAGTGTCAAAATTATACAAACGAATCACCTAATGATAAAAAATTTAATTTTTAATATTAAATCATCTTCAGTACTCCTAGTGGGATGTAGAGAAGTATCTTGAAATTAAAAAAAACTTTTCTTGTTAAAGTAATTTACAGTTGAAATTTTATAATAATCTTAAAGAAAAAAAATTTTTTTTGGGTTTCAGCCTACAACTTTATTTAAGAACAATAAAATAAAATTTCTTGTAACTTATAGTGTAAAAAAAATTTTTAACTTATTAGAAGAAATTTTATTTTTTAATAAACCGCTGGGTTAGCGGAAAAAGATTACACGTCAAAAATATTTATTTTTTAACAAATTTTCGGTTGGTAACACTTATAATTTCTTTAAATTTATAACTTATAGCTTTAATAACTTGAAGTTATAAATTTACAGAATAACTTCACGTTATTAAAGCTATAAGTTATAAATTTATAAGTGTTATTAACTGAAAATTTTTGAAAAAATAAATATTTTCGACGTGTACTTTTCTTTAACACCAACGCGACGAGTAGGGGAAACCGGGGCTGTTTGGCGCAGGGGTTGCTTGACGTACTCGAGTTTATTTGAAACTTTTAAGTCTAATGAATTTTTGTATCCACTCAAGTAAAAGTACTTGATGAACTGTAAGTTTGTACAAAGTTTTTATTTTATTCATTGATTATTGTGGAGTATAGATTAAAATAATTGATTTTTGTGCTCCAAAGTAAATTTTTAACCTCTTCATTTTTTTGTTATATCTTTTTAAGAAATAATTTTAAAAAGTTCAAATATCAATAAGTTTTGAGATCTAAACGTTTGTTTTTAAGGGACAATGAAGAATTTTTGATTTATATTAATATTTGTTAATAATAAATTAATAAATATATGAAAAGTACCTTTCTATGCCAAAAACTGTGGCCGCTAGGGGAGGGGACACATACACCGAAAAAACGTAAATCTGAATTTAAGAATATCTTCATGGCACCTATTTAAGAATATTGTATACTTAAATTAAGTATATACTATTCTTAAAATAAGAATATATTCTTACTTTAAGAAAAAATATTTTAAGCAGAATATGTACTAAAATATATTTTCTTATAATAAGAATATATTCTTATTTTAAGAATAGTATATACTTAATTTAAGTATACAATATTCTTAAATAGGTGCCATGAAGATATTCTTAAATTCAGATTTACGTTTTTTCGGTGTAAGCTAGGACGGACACTCCAGTATTTCGATGAGGGCTCCGGAACCAAAAAAATAGATATAATTTAATAACTGTGGCAGTCGAAGTTTCGGCACTCAAAGTTGGCCCGACTTTAGTTGATATTTTCTCCCAAAGTTTGGCCAACTATACAAATCGACCGTGGCAACCGCTAATAACCGACAATCGGACCAACCGTCGGCCACAGTTGTGCCAACTGTCGGCTAAACTATGGCCGCCAAAGTTGAAAATCCTACTTTTTGATGGTCGGAACAACTATGGGCCAAAGTTTGGTCAACGGTCGGGTAAACTGTGGTCACCAAATGTGAGAGTCCTACTTTTTGATGGTCGGCACAACTATGCGCCAAAGGTGGGCGAACGACTATAGACTGTCAACGCAGATGCCGCTGATGTGATGATTGCAATTTAATAATAAATCGTACTTTTTTGAGTTATGATTATAAAATGTCATCGTATAAAAGAACACAAAAATATTGGATTTTGGAAAAGTGCAGAAGAGATACAAATAATGAAATTCCTCAACAGCTTGTTGATTTTAATTTGAATCAATCTGAAAAGTTTTTAAATGAGGAGATCTCATTGGAATAAAAGTATGTATAGGTTTTCATTTTTTTCCTCTTAGTCCGAATAAGTACTACAAAAACAATTTCCTTTAAAAAAAATGAATTTTAATTGCCCAGGTGCGAATTTGGGTCGGCTGCCATTGTTGGTAGGTCGGGCCATGGTTGGTCCACGTATGGCTGCCGACACTTCGGTAGCCAAAGTTGGCCCGACTTTGGTTACTACTTTCACCCAAAGTTGGCCCAACTGTGTCTGCCGACCATTAAAAAATATTTTTACTGTCGGCAGCCACAGTCGGGCCGACTTTGGTTAATATGGTCGTCCCAACTGTGGATGCCGATCATCAACATTTCTTTACTGCCTTGGTTGAACTCCATGATAATTAAATAATTAATTCAGTACTGTAGTCAGTACTGTTACACTAACAGTCAGTAATGGGTCAGTACTATGCCAGTAGTATACATTACTACTTGGATAGGTGCACTTACAAGTGACAAACAAATATTTGTTTATAATTATTTGTTTACAAATGACTATTTTAATATTTCCCAACAAAGGTACAACTTATGTAAACCGATTACACGGCAATTTCTCAGCGGGTTTCACTATGTTATTCGCAGAGACACACATTGAAGCGATGGTTTGCAACTCGTGTCGAATTTGTCGTCACGGAAGTCAATTTTGAGATTCTCTGAGGGAGAAACTACAGAGAGACTCGTGTTCGCCTAGAGGAGGAAGTGCACATCGTACAAAGCAGGGGCGCGAACTCCATTATATTCACATTACAACAGAATTAGGGGTTTCATTGTACAGATTGCGATGTGTTTGATTCTCTATATGTATATAGGTATATCTGCGGACGAATCCTGAGGGCCCCTTTGGCATGCACGAATCTCTTATATGGCATATGTACCGAAACTCGGAGGCCGGAACGGATTGCTCCTGAATCGAGCAGTTAACATTTAATATAAATCGAATAAACTGGGTTCTAAAACTCCATAAAAATACGATTCATAACGAATGAAATTGATCGACCCCTTCGCCTTTTAACACAATTGTGGCTACGGATCGTTTCATGTTTTCTAATAGGGGAGTTGGGTTATCCTGTTTTCCCTTTGTTGAGATTTTTCATGACACTTTGATTCATGAATATGTTTAAGAAATAAAAAAATGTATGAAATTAATAGATTGCGAATTTCAATTTTTTAGCGAGAAAAATGGATCATATTTGGAAATTAACCGTGTATTAAGAAGTTTTAACTTGTGACTAATAATTAACTTGGATATATCTTTCAAGTTGTGAAATGTGAACAATGAATAATGTAAACAAATCAAGCAAAATTTTGGAGCGTCTCATTTTAAAATATAGAAATTGCTAAATTTATATAATTGTACGTACGCATGAAAAGGACCCACTCAAACGTCCTAGTGAAAAATGAAAAATGGGATTGGCTTAATACTTTGGTAAATTGTTATCCTATATGAAAATAACAAATCCCTAAAATATTAACTCATTTAAAAAAAAATTGTAAAAATTACGGGAGGGGGGTGGAAGTTTGTACATTTTACTCTCTAAATCTGAATTAGCGATATTTCACTGATTCCCAGCATATATACGCTAATTTGAATTAGTTGTATACTTATCGCTATTTCAGATTTAAAGAGTAAGTGACACTGGTATTTCTAAAACCGTATAACATTGACAAAACTTAATCGATTTTAATTTTAATGTAGTGCATTAAGTCCTTTTTAATGCTGATAAAATTTTTTTGTTAATTTTCTATCCCCTCCTTTTAAAGAATAAAGTTTAATTTTAAAAAGAGAAGGTTGAAAATTTTTTTTCTATTTTTATTTGTTAGCACCAAAAAGTACTTGAAAAGTGCTTTAAAATGCACTGCTTGCAAATTGAAAACGATTAAGTTTTGTTATAGTTACACGGTTTTAAAAATACCAATGTCACTTAAAATATACAAATATCCACCCCCCTAATTTAAAAAATTTTTTTAAAGTGACTGGGACGTTTGAGAAAGAAAGAAACTTCTAGGCCCATTTTTTCATCTATACGCTATTATAGGAAAAAACTTCAGCTTTTGTTAACAAAAAAAAAAAAAATCGTGTCTTTCACAAAAAAAAAACAAAAATTAATTTGTCACTTTTTATTAACTCAAAAAATTTTTCTTTTACGAAATGCATATCACCTATCGAAAGTCCATAAGAAAATCTATCGAAACTGATATCTACAAATTTCTTTTATTTAATAATAGGTATTTAGGAGAAAAAAATTATCAAAGTATACGGTGTACCATAAAACCCCGAAACTTTAACCAACTTCCTCTAAAAAAATATTGTCCTAAGTGGAAAAATATTTTTATCAAAAATTACCATTTATGAATACTACATATACCTATGCCCCGAGATAAACGTAATTAGAAAAAAATTTTTATTACTTTGACCACTTCCCATGGAATCGCTCATATACCTATACCATATAGCCTTATACATTTGAGTACAATATTGTGTCAATATTGAAATAATATTTGCAATATTACCTGGTAATATGACATCAATATTAAGACAGTGTTAAAATATTGGATATTAAATGTAAGATAATATTGATTAATTCCCCAAGTAGCACGTAATATTAATGTGGGAATTAGCGTTTGTGTTTCCACATAACAAATCCTATGTGAATTCCTACATTATTTCCTTCAAGTTTTCTGTCATATTATTTTTGTCAATTTCCTATATCAATTCCCTATGTCAATTCTCATGTCAATTTCCTATATAATTTCTCATATAAAAACCTTTACAAAATCCCATGAAATATCCTTATGTATAAAAATTTTCCTACATCAAATCTTATGTCAAATATTATATGAAACATTGCAATAATTCCTTATGTGAAATCCTATATAAAATCTTATGTAGAATCCTATTTGAAATCATTATTCATATACAAATTCCTATACGAAATCTTATGAAATTTCCTTTATAAAATCTCATAAAAATTCCTTCATAAAATCTTATAAAAATTCCCTTACAAAATCTTAATTTATAAATCATATATATTTTAATTCCTTATGTGAAATCCTATATAAAATCTTATGTAGAATCCTATTTGAAATTTTTTGTCGATATAAAAATTCCTACACGAAATCTTACTTGGTAATTCAAAAATTCTTACTTACACTATACAAAATCTTAATTCGTAAATCATAAATATTTCCCTACTGGAAAATCCTATATATAATCCTGCAAGAAATCCTACAAGGATACTACGTGTATTCTCATAGGATTCTTCATAGGAATTTACATAGGTTTCCATGTAGGAATTCATATAGGATCCTATGTAGGTTCCCATGTAGGAATTTATATGGATTCCTATATGGGATCTCACATAGGATCCTATATAGGAATTCATATGGATTCCTATATGGGATCTTACGTAGGACCCTATATAGGATCCATATAGGAAAAATTTTAAAAACAAAACAAATTATTACTTATTTATTCCTTTATTTCTGTCATTGTTGCCCTGCATACTTTTTTTATTCCTAGCATTTGGGAGAAATATTTGAAAATAAATTCGGAGGGACTGGGGATTGAACCCGGGTTTTCCACGTGCCAGCTGACCACCCTAACCACTAACCTAACCAACAACTACAGATGAAAAAAGAAATCTTCATCATACCCTGTAAGCAGAATTGAGATTGCAAGGTATGATGAAGATTTCTTTTTTCATCTGTAGTTGTTGGTTAGGTTAGTGGTTAGGGTGTTCAGCTGGCACGTGGAGAACCCGGGTTCAATCCCCAGTCCCTCCGAATTTATTTTCAAATATTTCTCCCAAATGCTAGGAATAAAAAAAAGTATGCAGGGCAAACAATGACAGAAATAAAGGAATAAATAAGTAAATAATTTGTTTTGTTTTTAAAATTCTTTCCTATATGGGATCCTATATAGGATCCTATGTAAGATCCCATATAGGAATCCATATGAATTCCTATATAGGATCCTATTTGAGATCCCATATAGGAATCCATATGAATTCCTACATGGGAACCTACATAGGATCCTATATGAATTCCTACATGGAAACCTATGTAAATTCCTATGAAGAATCCTATGAGAATACACGTAGTATCCTTGTAGGATTTCTTGCAGGATTATATATAGGATTTTCCAGTAGGGAAATATTTATGATTTACGAATTAAGATTTTGTATAGTGTAAGTAAGAATTTTTGAATTACCAATAAGATTTCGTGAGGAATTTTTATATCGACAAAAAATTTCAAATAGGATTTTACATAAGATTTTATATAGGATTTCACATAAGAAATTAAAATATATATGATTTATGAATTAAGATTTTGTAAGGGAATTTTTATAAGATTTTATGAAGGAATTTTTATGAGATTCTATGAAGGAAATTTCATAAGATTTCGTATAGGAATTTGTATATGAATAATGATTTCAAATAGGATTCTACATAAGATTTTAAATAGGATTTCACATAAGGAATTATTGCAATATTTCATATAATATTTGACATAAGATTTGATGTAGGAAAATTTTTATACATAAGGATATTTCATGGGATTTTGTAAAGGTTTTTATATGAGAAATTATATAGGAAATTGACATGAGAATTGACTATCTGGCAAAGTAATTCAAATGTTAATAGGTGCAGATAATGATGCAAAATTATATGGCTTAAATAATTATGAGATTTCCTCCACCGACGAATCAACAGACATGGAGGATGACATCGGACTTGACTGAAAAAAAATTGTATTTTAATTATTTTTCATAATAAATTTGAAGTTGTTTAATAAATTTGACATTTTGAATTTTAAAAAACTAAGTTAAGATTCATAATCAGCGACCTCAAAAACCCCCGAGTAACGACTTTCAGGCAAATTGGATCGATTTTTAAAAAAGTCGTCCGCCATATTGGATCCACCATTTTGAATTTTGAAAAAATAAGTTGAGATTCGTAATCAGCGACCCCAAAAACCCCCAAGTAACAAATTTCAGCCAGTTTTAAACACATCTAGGGGTTTTGGCCAGCTTTTTTGCAATCTGGCCCACTGTGCAACAGTCGTAAAATCAACGACATGGTGAAAACCGTTAGACGAGTTATCACACACGCCATAAATGATCGGAATAAAGAAAAGGTTGCAAAAGAACTAGAATCATCCGATGAAAGCTCATCCGATGAAAGCTCATCCGACGATTAGATCTTTCCAATCTTAAACGGTATTAAATACCATTATACAAAAATACCATAGAAATTGGTCTATGGTAGTTCGTCAAATCAAATCTTTAAATTTTACTATTAATTTTCTTTTTTTTTGCCTTAATACAGTTAGGGTAATTGGACCAGTGGAGTAACTAACACCAGTGTAAAAACAAATTTCATGTTTTACATTCTTATTAATGTAATAAGCGTTTTAGTTTCGTTTTTAAAATATCTTGAGATCTAATATTTAAATTTAAAAAAATTTACATTTCAAAAATGTGTTGCAAATTCGTATTCCCCATAAGAGAACTTCTCCGTGACATGTCATTTCTTTTGCTTCACTTCTTAGTTAAAATTTTAATTACATCCAATATTTATGAAATTTAAAAATAACCTTTTCATTCTACACTCAATTCAGTATGAAAAGAAACTTAATAAAAAACTTCAATAAGTGCCTTCAAAAATAGTAAATGATAAAATTATGAAAAAAAATTCCTGAAGTGAATGATCATAAAAAAGTTATTGAATTGGGCTTAAATTTTTACAAAATTCAGTACTTTACTCACAAACTATTATTGAGTTTCATTAAAGGGAGGGGTGGGGGGGAGTTAAACTTTTTAGTCAAAAGTTTTTTCCTGCTTCTTTAAATGGTATGGAAAAATTTTCCAAAAAATTAAAATTAGACCCTTTTTCTCAAAATTCAAAATTTTTTTTGATTTTTTAAAATCTGACTTTTTGAAAAAAAAAAATTTTTATCCCTACAGTAGTATAGCTAGGGGGGTTCTGGGCCAGGTTCTGATCTCGGCTAAGTACCTACCGTCGGTAACTGCTCAGTTGGTAATGTAGATTTCTACTTTATCAACAGTCGGTAATGTAGGAATCTGACATGAATTTTGACTTGATCGATAAGGTAGGAATCTGTTTTACCGACCGAGTTGGTTCAATGTTTATTCAATAGAGGGCGCTACTTAATTTTAAAATTTTCTAAGCGTTGCTATTTTGAATTTTAAATTTCCCGGTCTGTCCGCCATTTTATTTTTTTAAACACACTATAGATTGCGCCATTTTATTTTATAATTTATTATTTATGACTAATTATTAATGTTTATAACTATTTAATAATTAAGGTAAGTTCTTAATAATGTATATTTTCTATAAAATTTTTATTAATATATTATTAATTAAGACTCTTATCGTAAGAAATTAATTATAAATTAATTGTCAATATATCTTTTAGTATTATCTGTTTTAATTTTTATAAAATTTTTACAAATTTTTTAATAAAAGTAATTCTTATTATTATATTTTTCATGAAAGGTAAGTTGAATTATTATATTTTTAGTAAAATTGTTAATTAATGAATAAAAATAAGTAAATTTATTAATTTATTCTCTTAATCATATCATTTGTCGTTTTTAAATTCAAAATGAATTTCGCGCGGAAGGAACTCTCGAATTGAATTTTCGAATCGGAACTCTCGAATTGGAACTCTCGAATGGATACAATGGATATTGTGTCAGCCCTGAGAGAATTAAACGTTCTTATTGGATGATTCTCATAGTGAAAATTAATTTAATCTCTATCATGAAATTTATAATAAAAATATATAAACATATATATTTTTATTATAAATTCTTAATAATATGAATATACTTTATAATTTTAACATTTAATAAAAATTTATTTGAATTTATCTTAGCAATTTATGTTTGTGATTACCTCCTTTTTATGAGACTTCAGTGCGTGGCGGGAATTTTCAACTTTTAAACTTGTAAATATTTTTAATTTATTTTTTACATGTGCATAAATTTAATTTTATAACTATTTAGTTAACTAAAAGAAATACTTTATATATAAAGTTTATGAGCAGTGAGATATAAAGTTATTAAAGAAAATGTGGAAAAATAAAAAATGTGTAGGAGATTTTTTTAATTGTGCCATCCCTGTCCCGAGCAGCCGCCATGTTCTCATCTAACCTAATCTTTACCATAAATAAACCAGCAACCATTAAAGTATCGTGTTACTACTTGTTCTTGAGTGTAGAATATTATAATATGGTAAGTAAATGAGAATTATATAAATATTTTATATCATTCTAACCTCACCCTTGCATGTTTAAGTTAAATAAATTATTTTCCTAATTTTCTGTTTCTTTAGAATTTCTTTTCTAAATTTTCAAATAATTTTTTTCTTTTGAATTTCTAGTTCTATTATTTCTATCTTTTTTTCTTTTCTAATATTCTTTTCTTTTAATTGTCTGATTTCTCAATATTTTTATGTCTTCTATCTAAATTTAAATCAGTAGAAATATTACTATTGAATTAGTGACAGATGTTTTTTTTTCCATATCAATTGTTTACAACTGATTCGAATCAAGATAGTTGGTTTTTCTATCTTTCTAATATTCTTTTTCCCTTAATTTAATGTTTTCTATTATTTTCATTCTCTTAACTTTTTACATAAATGTAATCTAACGCAACACAAAAAAGATTCTAACTAACCAAATTTTTTCAACAATATTTATAGTTTTTAAAATTCGGTTTACTTAATATTTTAATATTTCAATACTTATTTTCATTTAATTTTCTATTATCTAATATTATTTCCTCTTAATTTTTCTTCTAATCTTTTCTCTAAATTTACAATTTATTTAATCATACTTTCTTTTAATTTTCCATCATTCTTTTTCACTTAATTTTCTAATACTTTTGTAGGATAATTTGAACGCGAAACTAGAGGAAATGAGAAATATGGAATATGATCCGGCAGAACCGGAATTGTTTAGGCTTGATAGAAACCAAATGGAACAGCAACCAATTCTTCCAAATAACTTAATGAAGAAGTGCTTGCCATGGAACAGCAACCCAATTTACCAATTATTCCAAATAACTTAATTGAAGAAGTGCTTGCCATGGAACAGCAACCCAATTTACCAATTCTTCCAAATAACCTAATTGAAGAAGTGCTTGCCATGGAGGAGAATTTAATTGAGGACATCATTTTGGAAGAACAATTTGAGTTTGTTTACAATTCAACAAGCGATCCACAACCCTGGATCCGGAAAAAAACTAAACCTCGTATGGTCATTCCAACACCACCACCGGCACCGAGGCAAGTAGCACCACGTGTTGCACCCATACCTGCACCGAGGCAAGTAGCACCACGTGTTGCACCCGTACCAGTACCGAGGCAGGTAGCACCCGTACCGGCACCGAGGCAAGTAGCACCACGTGTTGCACCCGTACCAGTACCGAGGCAGGTAGCACCCGTACCGGCACCGAGGCAAGTAGCACCACGTGTTGCACCCGTACCGGCACCGAGGCAAATTGGACGACGTGTTGCACCCGTACCGGCACCGAGGCAAGTAGCACCACGTGTTGCACCCGTACCAGCACCGAGGCAGGTAGCACCCGTACCGGCACCGAGGCAAGTAGCACCACGTGTTGCACCCGTACCGGCACCAAGGCAAATTGGACGACGTATTGCTCATATGTCAGGTCAACGGGGAGGAGAATTAGCAGGTGTCGAACCCGTACCAGTACTTAGGGAAGTAGCACAACGTGTTGCGCAATCGTTAGATCTTGGTCCAAGACGTGCCATTTTAATAGACGCACAACATCTTCATCTGACCTCGCGGCAACGAATTGCTAAGAGAATGAGTATGTTCGCAACAGCTTCCTCGAGAAAGAGACGCTAGCTATTTTCTTGTTTCTTTTAAATGTCATGACATTATTATTTTCAGTTAAAAATGATTTTTAAGTTGTTCTCGAAAAAGAGAATCTAGCTATTCTTTACATATTTTATTTGTCACGATTCACATTTCTTTTAATTGTCATGACATTTTTATTTTCAGTTCCAAATGATTTTCAAGTTGTTCTCGAAAAAGAGAATCTAGCTATTCTTTACATATTTTATTTGTCACGATTCATATTTCTTTTAATTGTCATGACATTATTATTTTTTAAAACTATTTTCAGTTCCAAATTATTTTTAAGTTGTTCTTCAAAAAGAGAATCTAGCTATTTTTTATGACTTTTCTTTACATATTTTATTTATCATTTTATGATAATTTTCGTTCACTAGATTTATATGCTTATATTTTTTACATATTGTTTCAAGTTATTTTTAAGGTATTCTGTAGCAAACAAATTTTGTTATATTTCTTTTAGCTTTTATTTATCATTGCATGATATTTTCCGTTACTAGTTTCATATGCTTCTTTTCTTACACATTTTTCCAAGTAATTTTTAAGTTGTTCTGAAAAAAAAGAGAAGCTAGTTATTTTTACGTCATTTATTTATCATTGCATATAATTTTCCGTTACTAGCTTTATATGCTTATTTTTTTCTAACACATTTTTCCAAGTAATTTTTAAGTTGTTCTAGAAAAAAAAGAGAAGCTAGTTATTTTTACGTCATTTATTTATCATTGCATAATAATTTTCCGTTCACTAGCTTTATATGCTTATTTTTTTCTTACATATTTTCCAAGTTCTTTTTAAGATGTTTTCGAGAAAGAGAATCCTGTTA
>JUFY01025899.1:7992-36581 GCA_001855655.1 Leptopilina clavipes | reverse complement strand
CCCGCAAAATCGACGCATACCTGCACGTTCGACCGAACATAAATTTCCCCTTCACACAGTGTGTGTATATGGATACACGCAGTATGGTATGTACTCAGCTCTAGGTACCACATTAATCATCATTGATTGCTCGAGCGTTCAAAATCAAAATTACTTTTTAAAAGGGCAAATAAAAATATGACAAAATATCAATGGCACTTTTGTTTTTTATTTTAAATATTCTTTTTTATGTATTTTAAGATTTGCAAGTTTATTTAGAGATTTAATAATAATAATAATAATAATAAATGCACTTAATTCTTTTTTTAAAAATATTTTTAGTGAGTGGAAGTACCATATTTTGATGGGGTAGTAAATTTTGGTAACATGTGTTGCATAAACGGAGATGATTTTTTTTATTTTTTTTTTGTTTAATAATAATTACTCATAAAATGAGGTTTCTGGAGTTTAAAAAAAATGCGAGGATAAATATAATTCATTTAATATATAAAAAATGAAATTATTTTTTTATTTTGCAAATACTGGCCCAATATTGACCCAGTATTGGCAAAATAAAAAATGTAAAATAATAGATTTTGATTTTAATGGAAAATGAAAAAATAGTAGGAGAGTGGTAAAAATAGAATAAAAATAAAAGTTTCTGTAAGCATTGAAGTGCTTGTGGTATATATAATCGTTTTTAAAAATGTAAAGGTGTCTCACGTATCGGAAAACGTGTTAAACTTGGCGAAACCATTTCCGCTTTGTCGGTTTGTATTAACGGCACTTAAGAAGTTTGAGGGTCAGTTTAGGTTTGTAGTTATATGAATGCACGTGCAAATTGTAGGGGTCTCTGATTTTTAATGTCACAACTTTTTCGGTATATATATATATTAACCGTGGCAAAAGTCCATCTGCTGTGCACATTATTCGTTTTCACTCGAGTTGAGATTGTATATAATATACAGACGATGCGATGGACTTCCTGCTGCGAGTCGCACGGAAATTTGTTTTCAATTTGGGTCTGGTCGAGCCCACTTTTTTTTCACTACTACAACTACTTTTCGCTTCTCTTTTTTTTTCTTTTTCTTCTTCTTCCTTTTCGAATGGCTGTGATTTTTCAAGTGGGCCCTTATAACTTCCACTGTGTAATATATCTTCACATATATATATATATGTAAACTATCCTCATATATAAAAAAAAATCCCCTCGGTAACGATAATTTTATCCGCACTTTAAAAAGCATTTTCCCCCCCGTCGCTTTCTTTTCGTCTCACCGCTGCTGCGCCAATCGTTTCGCGTATAGGCACGAGTGTTTTATTATACGGTTAACTTTGTGTCAATACGATCGTGGTACATCCCCGATACGTATTTTATATACGTACACAAGTTACAAACAGGCGAAACGCATTCGTAACTAGTCAACCATTCAGCCATTCGATTCGACAAAAAATATATCATCAGGAAAAAAAAAATCCCGATCAAAGAAGAAAAAAAGAATGAAAAAAAAAGGTTTACCGAGACAAATCCTTCGAGTGGTACAAAGATTCGCTTGACAATGCTACTACATAAACAGTTTTTATTCACTGGAACTCGTTTATCGATTTTGAAAAAAAAAGAAAAGAAGAAAATGTGATTGATTCTCTTATGAATTTTTATATTTTATTATTACAATATATATTTGTACAAGATCTCTAGGTGACTAATTTCTTTTCACTTCTTATGCTCCCGCAAAGGCCTCTTCTAAATAGTATAAATAAAATAAAATACCCACTGCACCTGCTTAATATTGACTCTTGTACATCCTCTCTTTTTTTCCTTTCCTCTTCAAATTTTTCATCCGCAAGTGTTTCTTGGGATCGCTCTTCTTTAAACAGCGCTATGTATACATTTTCAAAAAAAATTCGAGAATATTCTGAAAATAGTCTTCCAGAATTGGACCAGGATTGTAAACGCGGCCCAACATTGGGCCAGTAATGTTGGCTGAAAAACGGCAAAATTGTTCTAACAGTCCTGGTATTTAGCGTCGCAATACTCAAACTTGACTACCAATACTAGCCCAATATTGGCAGCCAGTATATGCCAATAGTGTACCTCGGCCCAGTACTAGCACTCTAATGGCAATTTTTATAACAGTAGATTTTAAATATTTGATTTTAAATATTTGATTTTGAAAATTTTACTGTAAAAAAAATTCCCTAAAGCCAGAAAAAAAATGGTAATAAGACTTCTTATAAAAATATCTCTGATCTCTAGATGACTTTACAGAAAACTTGAAACCTCCTCTTCCCCTCTCTCTCTCTCTCTCTCTTTTTTCAGTATGGAAAAATAATCACAAACGAGAGAGAATCCAGAAAAGAATGACAGAATTCCTTGGAAAAATAAATTTTGTTCAGAATAAAGGAAAGAATAAATTTCTCTCGACAAAAAAAAATATATAGACATTATTATTTTACCTACATATATATATACATAAAAAAATGAAAAAAAACCCGTAAATGATAAAATAAAATTATTTTATCGCATTTGTAATAATACACAACGAGCTTAAAGACTTTAAAATTAAAATAAACCTCATTAAAATAATGTTATATAAAGAAATGAAAAATAATAAAAAAAATTTCTCGTACCGTGTTTTGATTTTTATTTGTTTTTGGATTAAAATGTTTCCTCTTGATGTGGTTTTTCTCTTTTGTAGATACCTCCCATTCTAATTTTCCCTTGCTCTCTCTCTCTCTCTCTCTCTCTCCCTCCCTCTCTCTCTCTCTCCCTCTCTCTCTCTCTTTCACCCCCCTTTTTATTTCCACATCTCAACCCCCCCTCCTTCCTTTATCCACCGGAAGCCATTGAGGTTGAACGATTAGTAAATCAATTGCAAAACTAAATCGCGGTCTCTCGCATGACTAAATTCCTTTTATACGATTGTCTATTATATAGTCTCTAGTGATAACCTTTGTCAACCCCTAAAGAATCAAAACGCGACTCTTTAGAATGCAACATAAAACGTTTATATACCTATATAGGCAGTATGTTACTGGTATGGGTCAAAAACTACTAAAACGGATGAGGATTAGATAAGGGTCGCATAAACACAATAGTTGTACAAGACTCGAAACACATATTATATATATAGAATTGCGACTCTCTCTCTATATATTATATGCACTTAATTGCCCTCAGCTAAGTGCTTCGCATATAAGGCTCGAATTTATACAATGACCGGTAATTTAAACTACAATTCGTCCACAATGTAAACGTGCGCAGGCAGGTGCGAAAGATTTCTTTTATGGGGCAGAGAGTTGATAGAGAGGGGTGGGGGAAGAGAGAGAGAGAGAGAGAGAGAGAGAGAGAGAGAGGATTTAGAGGGTATTTTAGAACATTTGCAATTTCATGTATTATATATACAGTGTTAATTCTATTCTACTCCATATAGACCTCTTCTTACCCTTTCCCCCTCCCTTCGCCCCATAAACTATAACTGACAACTTTCGAAACTATGTATGTACTTGAAATTACAAAATGAAAATATGTTTCATATTTTGCTTTGTGAATACGATTTATTCTTTTAATGGTATTGACGACATTTGCAGACTCTATAATAGGGTACACAATTAATTAATAATTACATTCTCATTTTTTCTCTCTAGTGTTCCCATCTGTTGGAATTGTTTTTCGGATATTTTTTGTTTTTTTGTTATTATTTACCAACTTTTTATATATATATTATTAAAAGAGACGAGATAAAATGTTATATAAATATATTTATTTTTTTCATAATTTGTTGTTAATTCCTTTATTAATAATAAAAATAACTTTTTTTGTTTCAGGTGAGTGCTTCTTTAAACTTTAATTGGTATAATTTATTAAGGCAAGACAAAAAACAACATGTAAGTATAAAATTGAAATCAATTGAAAATTTAAATACTTTTTTAAAATGCAAATACTGACCTAAATTTTAAAGTTATTTTGACCTCTCGACCTAAAATTTAAGACTTTGTTTCTTTGCGAGTTTTGACCTCTGTAATTTAAAAATATTTTCTCCTATTTACCTGTTAGTTTTGACCTAATACTTGAGGTTATTTTCTCACCTTTACCTATGAATTTTTGGAGCTAAAATTTAACGCCACTTACGTATCTTCATCTGCAAGTCTTGACCTAAAATTCAAGGTTATATTCGCCCCTAGTCGGGTGAATCTTGACCTAAAATTTATAGGTTATTTTCGTTTTTTGACCTGTGAGTCGACCTCAAATTTGTGTTTACTTTCGCCCTGTAAGTTTTGACCTCAAATTCAAGTTTTGTGATTGCTTTTTAACCGGTGTAATTTTGCATATAGTTGCGTTACGTTACAAATTCTTAAAAGTAATGGCGTTTATGTTTTTCTGTAATACATGGAAGGTATAAATATTGGTTCTGGCTAAGTTAGAAAAGTTGAATGCGAGTTCTGTCTCTCTCTCTCTCTCTCTCATTCTGTTATCCAGTATATATGTTCTCTTTGCAAAACTCGCCGAGTCGCATCGATCGCTCTTGGCTTGTTTACAAATACATTCAGGTCTAATGTACGATTCGCGTGTCATCCATGTAAAGATGGTGGAAAATGATTGTCTGCCAATCAGCGTCTGTGGCTGCTGGCTTCTAATTTTGTCTAAAAAATTTCTATTGACCTAAATATCACCGGAAAACATTCCCTGGACATATTTTAACGAATAAATTCATTGCTGATCAGCAATTAATTTTTTAAGATTTGTTAAACCTAGAAAAATGATGGAAAAGGATTGTCTGCCAATTAGCGGACTTTTTTCGTCTTCTGCTTTTTCTATATATACTTTTATTTGATTGGTGGCCATTGGTCACCAGAATTTCGTCACAAATTCAAAAGTGAGCGCCGCACGAGTAAAATTGTAATTTTTATTTATTTTTTTCAAAAGAACGGCCATGCGTGAAAATCCTCGAGTAATAAACGCGACATCAGCGTAAAGCCAGAATTTCATTTGCGGTCAGGCAAAGTGGGTCATTATGAAAACTGAAATGAATTTTATTTGTCCCCGTCGTTTGTCGTCGTTGTCGTTTTTTTGTCACATGCTAGGAAACAAAACTTGACAGTTATACGAAATGTTTCATATATGAACGCGCGCGCGCGCGTACAAATCTTTACTCCCCTTCTGCCCTCCTCTTAAAAGTTAAGTTTTTTTCGGTAAATTATTTCCACAGGTGAAACAAAAACTAATCAACATACGTTGCTGGGGAACAAAAAAGAAAAACTTTTCACATGAGAGCAAAGTGAAAAATATTACTTCTCATAAAGAGTCAAGAGTAGAATGAGGTGGCTCAAATTTTTAGTTTATATGAAGAAAAAGGGGGAAAAAAATAAACAATTGCACTTTTTAGAAATTGTTTTTAACAAAAAAAAAAAATTTTTTTCTTTTGTTTTATTTTTCACCAACCTTTTCAATAGCCAGCGCTCTTTTGTTTTCGAGATTTAGCTTCCTTTTTGTTTTTAAATTACTTTGTTTACAAGTGTCACTCTTGGAATTAGTAAACTTCATTTACACGAATATATTCTTGTTTACAACCTATTTCATTCGGATGCAATATTATTTACATCTTTCGTTTCTAATATCCAGTGCTTGCAAACTTTTTAACCTTTGAAGATGTTTATAATCTTCGATGTTTACAAATATTAGTGTTCAGCGGTTTAATTTTAGGTTTACAACCTCCAATCTTTAGTGTATGTTTATAGAATTTACTAGTATTTCTGATATCCAGTGTTTACAACCAATAACTATTAGCATTCAGAAACAACAGTGTTTATTACTTTTAGCGTTTAGAACCTTCGTTGTTTACAAACTTCACTTTAAACTAGTTACAGCTTTAGATTTAGAATATTTAATATTTACAAACTTCAGTGTTTACAACCTTTAGTGATAATAAACTTCAGTACTTCTAATATCCAATGTTTACTATACCTTTTAGTATCCACAAACTTTAGTGTCTGTAATTATCATTATTTCAAATTTCCAATGTTTACAAACTTAATGTTTACTACCTTTAGTATCTACAAACATAGGGATTTACAACCTTGAATTTTTAAGACCTTTAGTATTTTTAACCTTCACTATTTCTATTTTCCAGTGTTTACAACCTTCAGCGTTTACAACCTTTAGTCTTTACTACCTCTAATATCAACAACTGTTTGTGTTTGTAACCTTCAGTATTTCTAATTTCCAGTGTTTCGTACTAAAAGGTTGTAGAAAATTTTATATTTTTACTTGAAATGATTTTATTAACGCAGCTTAATTTCAATACTCAAATAGCGGAATTTAGTAAAGGGAAAAATAATCCTTTCATTGTCAGGGAAAAGCCCATTTTGATTGGATTTCATAACTCGAAAACATGTCAATGTGACAAAAAATGTAAGAATTAACCCCAGCGATTCGCATGACAGATCTAAAATACGCTCAATTGGACGCCCAACAGAAGGGCATGTTACCGTAACAAGTTTGTTAACACTAGCTTGTTCCGGGATCCCCATGTAGTTGTGTTTCACATGCACGCACATTCTCTCTCTCTCTCCCACTTTGGCCCCCCGTCTCTTGCGTCAAAATACCTATGGGACTCGCCCTCATCAGAAAGTATGTCGGGCATCGATCGGTTTTAATGCGTGTTTCGCTTTTCCGCAACGATGAGACATATGGTGCTCAATCTTTTCATGCATACAAAATCAAATATAATAAGGTCGAGGAATAGAAGAGAAGAGAGAGAGAGAGAGAGAGAGAGAGAGAGAGAGAGAGAGTTGTCTATGTACATCCATCAGAGAGAGAGAGAGAGAGAGTTGTCTATGTACATCCATCAGGCCCTTGTATCTCGTTCGTCTCTGGTTACACCCTTCCGATAAAGTACACGTTGACATCAGACACTCATACATGAATCAAATTATAAAGAGGCAAAATGTGTATGTATATAATGGTGCGCGAAATCTCAGAATCAGGTTTACACATCAGAGAGTTGATAACCAAGACCCCCTTTGTGTCACTTTTGATTTTCTTCAACTTTTTATATTCTTTTCTAACCATCAGGCACATTTGAAACTTGTCCTTTGGCCTTGATTTGAATAAATATTTATGCAGACGCCCCCGAGATTTTGATTTTAGAAGAGAGGGCGAAAAGGCATTTGTCAGTTTTAAAATATGTCCTGGATGTTGGAATATCATTACACGCCATTATGAATAATGATTCTTGCGTTTGTATTAATATGGAGGATGAATTCACTGCTCGATGACTTTCTATACCCAAGGAGATAATATTAAATGTTTCTATTTTTACAAACACAGAAAACCTAAAGGGATCAAAACGTTGCAAAATGATTCTGCTTTCTTGGATCATTCTACAAATTGATCCCAAAAGGCGGTATCATTTTGCAATGTTTTGATCCCTTTGAGTTTTTTGCTTATTTTTTGCTTTGGAAATAGTATTGTTTAGAATTTTCAGTTAAAAAATACATTATTCAAAATCTGCATTCCAGGGGATAAAAAATACGCGAATTGGAATATTAAATGTTGCTGAAACATGATCATTATTATCATCATTCCCTGTACCTTAAAATTTGACAATAAAATGAAGTAACAAAATTACAAAGTCGATTCGTCAACGGCAGACCTAAGCTTTCTTTATCACAGAGTTCTTTTTCGCTTTCCTGCGATTTTTCCCTAGTCTCACTACCGGCACCCTGTAATCTAGGAATCTATGATTCAACGCCACTCATGTGTCCCTAACATCTGTTCTTTTGCCCTGCCAGACGCACACACTTGTCTAATCTATATACATATATATAGATACTTAAATATAAAATATCAAGGCATCAAAGACTATCCCGAGGAAATAATATTTTCGCTGCGAAGCACGTTCGCCCACTTGTCCTTTTAGAATCCTTCAGAGAATTATTTCAGAGTCGCATGTCATTGGGATAAAGTATAAAAGAACAAAAAAAAAAAAGAAAATCTCGAGTCATCATAATGTAAGAGATACAAAAAAATCTTATATGGTCGTCGTGTTTGAATTTATAAATAAATAAAGAGAAAAGATAACGGCCTGAGAGAATCTCCCGGAGTGTATCGTGACTGGAAAAAATTTCTCAACATACCTCTCTCTCTCTCTCTACATTTATCGATATTAAATTGATTTCAAAGAGATCGTTCATTCATGTATATTGCGGCACACGAAATGTTTCGTGAAAAGGAATGTCAATCACTGTTAGAATATATAAAGCAATTAAGTTCACTATTTGACGTTTGGATAGATTTTCTCTTAATCGATCTGTACTTAATAAATACCAACAGGTTTTGCTTTTTTTTTGTTCACGGAACACTTGTGTCATTCAAATATATATGCTTTTTTTATTTGATTTAAAAATTATTATTCATCATCTAGTATGAAAAAAGTTTTTCCCCCTTGGTTGATGGCGATGGCGGAAATTAAGCGAAAATATTTCTGCTTTTATCCTTCTTCTCCTCCTCCTTCTACTAAAAAAAAGAACAGATTGCATTTTCGAGTCCTCTTGAGTTTTATATTCGCGACGTGGTTTTTGCGGCACTCGGCAGGGGATCCTCGCGTGGTACAAGATGGCTGAAACATTCGGAACATTAATTTGAATGAATGACAGACCAAACTGGTCGTGGACGAGCCCACGCCCCGGTGATTGCTCCGCTTCCACTCCTCCTCTTCCTTCTATCGTCGACGTTCGTTCTCGTTCTGTGATTCGGACCTGGCCAAAATTGCTTCTCCGAGTGTCGGTTCTAAGCGTCTAATTTCTCTCCGTGTGTCGCTTTGCATGACAAACGAAAAGCCAATTATACTTCCACATGCATAGTCCGATCAGTTTGTTACAAATGCAAAACAGAAGAAAAGCAAAAAAAAATTTGGCCTAAAAAATTCAAGCGAGGGGATTTTGGATTGGTGACATTGTAATTTTTCTTCTACTGATCTTAAATAAAACTTTGAGTCTGATTTTGAATTTTTCCGTTACTTTTTGTAAAGTGAAACGATACTAGCCGATGGCAATGGAGAACAATGAAATGAAGCGTTGAAAAAGACTGATAAAAATTGTCGGAATATATATTTTTTTCAACGAGTATTATTTCCCTTGTCAGATATGGATATAATGTTACACGCCTCATCTCTATGGCTCTTGACAGATCGAATGGCGATTCTTGAAATCAGTCATCCCCTATTGGGAGGGGGACGCAAGCGCGGAAGAACCCGGGGAGTTCACACCGGAGGTCAGGAAGCACTGTTGGATATCCGGCGCAATCATTTACATTTTTATCCTTCCATTACTTTTTTACGAGCATGAGCCGGGTCAGCCCCTGGTGTATAACCTTCTTTCTCTTGTTCGACGTCGACGGTGGAAATGGTTGGACGAGTTTAATCTCTTTCGGATTAATCATAAGCTCTGTGAATCTTTACTTCACGCGGTATGAAGAAGAAGTTGGAGGAGGAGAAGAAGAAGATGGTAGAGTATGAGAAGTTGAAAAGAAGTAAAATTGAAAGGGTGGAGAGTGGCCATGGAAACCTGGTAGGTTAGAAGAGGTACTTCCGGAAGCGAAGAAGTACTTTCGACCACTTGCGTTCAATTACCAATCCCGAGGTTATCGCATACTTCTTGTGTCGAGGCCATAGGAATGGTCTGTGCCTTCTCTATCTTCATGAAAGGTTCCTGTACTCTCTCTCTCTCTCTTAGCTCACTCCCCTGTCATCTTTCTCTCTCGTGCCATTCCATTGAAAGGAACGAGTCCTGTTTTGTCCAAGTTCTCTCCAGTCTTAATGAAACTGAGCCCCTAACTTTGCGTCTTCATTTCGAAAAGGCTTCGCACAGGGTTCATGTTTCGCAGCTTCTTGATCCATGTATCATAAATTCCATTCCACTGATGCCTCTTCTTTAATTTTTAATTCACTTACACAAGGTATTCTTACCACTTGGAAAAAAACTTTCGAGTCGATATGAAATCTCCTTTTCCCATATCTGCCATGTCACTCAACAGGTATCGGACTTAAAACACTGCACTGGGCGTTTCAGTTTCCATGTTCAAAGTCAAATTAGAAAAACATTATTCATCATTAATTTAAAAGACCCCTTTTTATCTTGTTTATTAATCCATTAGTGCCTTTGCTGAGTTATGCCCAGAATGAATAGTTTTGAGAGGAGACCCTTCGGAGAATTATAAGTCATTTCTCGTCGAGGACATTGCAAATAGTCTTTCGGTAAATCGGAACATTATGCTGGAAAGCAAATCGAGCGGTCTTGCATCTAAGCTGAATGTGACGTCTTTCTCTTTTCCCAAGTTGACATTATTGTCCACCCTTCCTCCTCCTCCCCTAGGTCGAACCTAACTCTCTTCGTAATTCTCCATTGAGGTCTCTCCTAGTGCCGTCATCTTTACTACTTTGTCAAACCCCTGTACCGAAAGCGTACAATGAATGCGCGGCGTTATCATAAATAAAGACCGGCTAAATTAGATTTCCAAATCAAGATGGCGCCCGCATTGTCTACGCTTGAGGTTAAATTAATTGGATTTCAGAACGAACTTTACCAGAACTCACACTATTCACCTTATACAGCGCACTTCTGTCGTTGGATTTCGCGATGCTGATTATCACTCACAGCGTTCTCCATGATGAAGACCCTCGGGTCACTTGCACTCGTCTTCGAGGGGTTTTCCATTCGCGCACAAATCCAGATTCAAAAGGTTATTAAAGGATCAACGGGTCTCGGGCACTGATCTCAAGATAAACAAACGTTTGGTAATGAACAAGCGAACGCTTTTGCTTATTGTCACAGTTTGATGTTTGTCCCTAGGGTAAAGATATATATAGGTTTTGAATCAATACTACTTGGGGCAGATTCAGTATAATGTTTGGGGTTCGAATGCTTCTGTCCGATTTTCCTGAATGTTTACATCGATGTAGGACCACTCGTCTAAAATCAGCTAACTGTCATTCTAGATTTTACTTGAATGAAATCAAGTCCTTACGGTTCGATAATCCTTATCTATGAAATGGAATCAATTCCAGATAATTAAATCAGGAAGAATAATCTTTGGGATAAGTTGTTCCATTTACTGTGGAAAAATTTTAATGATACAAAACGAACTTTTTTCCTTCCAATTACAATAATTACGAGACGTGATAATTTGTAAAAGTGCGCTAGTTTTTTTGTTTCGAATCAATCACAAGCGATTAATCGATGCAAGTACGTGGAAAGTCATTTCCATTTTAGTATTGGATTGAGCTGCAACCAAATATCATAATACCGTTTTGCTGGCAAAAGCCACTCTGATGCTGACCACGTGCAGTTTCAGTTCAAGTAGGATATGTCGGGAAAGCTCAACGCGGATCATGCTGCATATTTATTTTCCAAAGCCAATTTCGATTTTTCTACGTATACAAAATCGCAAACATAATCCTGTCGCCGTGGTTTTATTTCATGAATGACTTTTATCCTCTAACATTATTGGGGAAAAAAATTAAAATTTCTTCTACTGATCTTAAATAAAATTTTGTCTTCCCGCTGCTTTCTGAATGATGTTTATCTGAATTTGGTTACTGAAAGTTCGGAAGTAATTCTGAAAAAAGAATTAAAATTTCTTCTACTGATCTTAAATAAAATTTTGTCTTCCCGCTGCTTTCTGAATGATGTTTATCTGAATTTGGTTACTGAAAGTTCGGAAGTAATTCTGAAAAAAGAATTAAAATTTCTTCTACTGATCTTAAATAAAACTTTGTCTTCTTTTCCGCTACTTTCTGAATGATGTTCATCTGAATTTGGTGACAGGAAGTTTGGAAGTATTTGTCGAAAAAAAATGTTTTACACTCAATGGGATAATTTCCGTTCTTTATGAATAGTGAGAAACTGAGATGTGTTTAGGTGCTGGAGGGAGAGGGAAGAAGACGAAATTGAGAAGGTAGAACAGTATGAGGACCGCAAAAGATCAAAACCACTGAGAGAGACATTTGTAAGGTGGTGCGGGGTCCCGCATGCACTGCCGCACAGTGCAGACGGAAAGGGATTGAGAAAAGCTAGGGCGGCAGAGGACTGAGAGGAGAGTAAGATGGAGCTTGCCGAGTGGTTGAGAGTGGCTTTCACCCTCTTCGTCCTTCATCCCCTCGTCAGTACAGCTCTGCCTTCCCGCGGTATTAAGATTAGCACAAAGCACTACCAATCTCTCGCTTCTCTATTTCTCTCCCTCTCTCTCTCTCTCTCTCTCTCTCTCTCTCTTTCTCTCCTGACCTCCTCTCATTCCAGTTATCAGACTTAGGTGCGGGAACTTCAACGTAATTCGTGACGTTTTCGCGACTTTCACAAAATCTTTAGAAGAAGAGTTTCTATCTCTGCTGATGACATTGATTGCGATCTCTCGCCAAAACGGCTTTCCTTTATAAAAAAGACCGGCCAACTTGGCAAAAGGAGATGAAATGATGAAAACTTTTTTTTCCAAAGCATCAAATGAATTTTGACTGAAAATAACTTTGAACAAAAGGAAAACTTAATGATAAACATGATGATCTGAATGAACGATTCTGACAATAGAATTGCATTGGCTCTCTCTCTCTCTCTCTCTCTCTCTCTCTCTCTCTCTCTCTCTCTCTCTCTCTCTCTCTCTCTCTCTCTGTTTCTCTCTCCCCAATTGGGAAACGTTCTTATATGTGATTGACGGTGCGTTTGTAATTTTACGAGTGACTCGCGAATCTTGAGGTCTTAATCCGCACAAACGGGAGGGTAGTGTACTGACACTCGACGATAGGAAAAAAGGGGTTGAGAATTTCTCTCCGAAGCACCACAGGGGAGTCATAATCCTCTTGATGAGACCCGCTCGCTTAGCGATCTTTTTCTTCTTTGTGCAAGTCCTGACGAAAAAAAATCCCGTATTTACCTCACGGGGTTACACACGATCTCACGTTCTCGACATTATCATCTCTTTCCCTTAAGCATGACGTATCCTTTTGTCATTTACCCCTCCACTTTATCCGTCAAAATCATCTAGCATGACTCATTCGCTTGAGAGAGAAATTAATACCACCGATCAAGACAATTAGAAAAACAATTCTTGCAAATTGTTTTTTTCGGTTTGAAACATTTTTCTTTAATTACTAATGCAGGGATTGATATTTATTTTTTTTTTTGTGAATTATTCGTAACAGACTGATGTCAATCTGGCGCATTGGCAATTGTTTATTTTGCAAACAAACCGACCCTTTCCAGTTTCATGTCAGAACCGTCATCCGTTTTGGTTCGATCCCGTTTGTCAGCTCGTCTAGTGCGGTCTATGTGCACAGAGAGAAAGGGCGAAACCGTACCAATCAACGCATAGCTGGCTCTAGCACGTGCCGTTGACAGTATACGTCCTTCTCTCACTTGCACACGTCCACTCTCGACAAATTTCACTCACTCTCTCTCTTTCATTCCCTGTCCGGTTTGCACTTGCGATTAGAATTTATACCCGCCGGCTAATCCAATTGCAATAACGATTTTCAAGATTGACCAATCAACCGATGCTTTCAGCGTGAACTTTAATAAAAAGAATCACCTTCCGTCGAACTATAAGAATAGCAACTCAATTCCTTCGTGAGATCCAAAACGGAACTTTAGATTTTTTTTTCTCTAGAGTTTTTTTCATAGTAGATGATGAATAATTTATCAAGAAAACTGAATTCGAAGTAGTGAGTGAAAAAGGAAAAAAATGTAACAAAGTAAATACTTTGATATAATTTCTTTACCATTCCTCCTTTTTTTCGAACTCTACTTTTCTATTGAAATGGCGAGAGGATAAAAATCAGCGTTTCGTAAAAGTACTCACATTTCCGTGAAGGAAGTACTTGGGACTGGGAAATGTGTTAAGAAGTGACAAACATTTTTAACGGGGGTGCAAGTGTTAGTCCAGTAAACTCTCTCTCTCTCCCTATCCACACGATACAACTTGCCTTCCCATGGAACCACGAAATCACGTTTCCCGTCGTAACTTTTGCACTTTCCAAAGTTGTTTTCTCTTTCCCGCAACGCCAAAAGGGAGCAAAAGAGAGTCCAGCCGGAAAAGAAACGCTCGTGATAAATCTTGTTGCCGATGGGCTGACGATTTACTTACTCGCTGGACTACCCCTCTTGGAAAAAAAAGAGGCAACAACGATGAAAAGAAGAAAAAAAAAGGAACCTTGATCGCTTCCACTTGAATTATCTTCCACCCACTGTCCAGATCACTAATTCTTCTCAATTCCGAAATTCTCCCTTCCTGTATCCAGTCTTTTCGTGACCTGCATTCACAACTAATTTTCGTCACAATTTTCTTTCGAGCTAAGCTTTTTCTCGATAAACTTCATTATCCGCTGAGAAAATATTAATCTACAAATCCTCTTGAGAGGAGCAAAATTGGAGAATGAACGGAAAAAAAATTAAACATCATTTCCCAAAAGACTTTCGGTGTCCCAAAGTTTTTCATTACGATATTCATTTTTCTTCTACTGATCTTAAATTAAAATTTAAGGGGTTTTTGGATTGGCGATCTTGATGTTTTTTCTCCTACTGATCTTAAATAAAAATTTGACTCGATTTTGGATTTGCGATATTGATGATTCTTCTTCTACTGATCTTAAATAACAATTGTTTTAGATTATATAACCAGGTGACTGATAATAATATGAAATTGGAGAAATTGGGAGGTCTGTATATAAAATTTCATAATAGAAGATAAATAACAAGGAACAATATTTGTTTAATTTATTCTTCTCCATAAACTTGGAAGAAACCTTTCCTACACGTACTTTTCAAGGCTTCTATTTACAATTTCAAAATTAAAAACCCTCGTTCTCGATAATTCTAAAGTTTCTCAATTTCTCGCACAAGAAATAGACGCACGGGTTTTTTTTTTCATTGGCATTCATTAAAATGAAATCCAATACAAATATAACTTTTCATTCCAGTATCTTGTGACACCTTTCACTGGCTTCCTGCTCTCGAAGCCAGACTTGTTACTTTGATTACTAGTCATGTCTGTTCCAATATAGCATATTTTTTTTTTATCTCATCGGAAAAGAAACGACTGTCTTTCTATATATTTTTTTTCTCTTTTCTTTTTTGCATTTCTCATTACTGGGAACCGAAGAAGGTGCAATAGACCCTGGTCGCTAGTTAAACAGCGTAGCTATTTATAAAGAGGACACACATACACAGTTCACCGTCCGTTAAAAAGAAGGACTCGATAATTCAGCTTCTTGTTCGTTGCACGAAGCAAGCGAATACTCCATCAAAGAGGCAAACAAGACGCTAATTACAGAGACACTTTCCAGCTGGGTTAGAGTTTCACAGTGTGGGATGAAATGGCATGGGAGGAAAGAGAGAGAGAGGGAGTGAGAGGGGGGACAGTTCGCGGACAGTTCATGCCAAGAGAGCTTGACTTTGTCGGTGTTCACTTCGACAACCGGATGTTATCCATGAGCCATACCCAGTTTCACTTTGTGGACATAGCCATGGGTTGGGCTTTAAATCTCTCTCTCTCTCTCTCTCTCTCTCTCTTCTTTATTCTCTTGTTCGCAATGACGGCTAAAAGAAACAACTGTCTTTCCAAGAAGACATTTTAGTGTCCAGGTCTGAAAATGTGTCTTGGACTTAAACTCTCATTATAAAACCTCGACCATGGTATACTTATCGATCAACCGCAAAAATCATGGCTTATTTCCTTTTCAACGAACCTAATCGCAATCGAGGGTATGGGACTTCCCGGAACTTGGGGTCAATGTCAATTTAAATTTAATTGACAAAGACATTGTGAATTGTGCCAATCTTTTAATACGAAATCTTCTTCTCAGGCGGAATTGTTTTTTATTGCTCTTTGATCAAAAACTGTTACGGATATTTCGGTAAATAATTCCTTTTTTCGAATAATTACTTTCGAAATTAGTTTCTATAATTACATAAAGGAAGCACTTGTCTGGAAATTGGCAGGTGAAAAGATTCTCAGAAAAGATTCTCGATTTCATTCAGAAACAACTATTTATGGAAACAAATATATGTTTGCTAAAAACAGATAATATTGGGAGTAACACTTATTTGAAGACAATATACAACTTGAAACTGTAGTGGAAAGTAATAATAACTTGCTCATCCCTCATCGTTATATAAGAAACGATTACGAAATCCAATAGCAGAAACATGAAATATAGATGGACGGGAATCAATAGAGAGAGAGAGAGGAGTTTGAAATAAATAAGTTTGAAAATCGATAGCAACTATATTACGATGTGGCTTGTGTAATCCACGTTGAATCCAATGTACAGCAATGATCATCATGTCGAACAAGGTATATAGGAAACGAGAGACCTGCCTCAGCGTTGAAGTATGCATTAGTTCGCGTGTACAGAGTTGCTCTACGGATCGAAAGAAGGTAGACGCCGCACCATTCCTGCCGTCGCCGCCACCTTCTTCTTCTTCTTCTTCTTCCAACTCCTTCAAATCCCTCGTGCCCGACTCACCAAAAACCACTACCAACTCATATAGCCAACTTCCAAGCAGAAAGCAAGCTAATATAAGTGAAAACTTTCCGGGGCACTTTTGGAGTTTCCCGAAATACCCAGAAGTAATCACGTGCGCCACACACCGCCAATACCACTTTTGGTATACAGTAGCCCTTCTTGTCCCTATTTACCAGCGTAAGAAACCCAATACGTGCCGTGTGTCCTATATAATAAACCACATCGAAGGAAACCATACACAATTATGGAGATTACTTTCTTCATTCTGTTATATCAAGACTCGATGGTTTTTGAAATCCATTAACAATCCTAGCTCCCTATATCGATTTCATTATTCGATCGAATATTTTTCACCAAGAAGATAATTGTCTCCTTTCTTGGCCCTTTGACAAAAAATAAAGACAAAAAAATAACAAAATCAGATGAATTTGTTAATGGAAAAGTTATATAAATAGTTTTGTGTGCCATTGTCAGAGACTTCGCTTACCGCAAAGTGCTCTCTAAATTGAAGTCTGCGGGGTTCCCTAATGCGGGTTCTAAATGACTCTTTGTTGGATAATTCTCTTTCTTCTCATAAAGCAACAATAATTCATGAACATTCTCCTACAAACGCCAGAGTCGAAGTCGCAGAGAGACTCCTGACATTGATTATACGTCAGGGGCACACATTTTCAGGCTCTAATTTTCATATCCAACAATGCGGTGCTTTTGAATAATCTCTATATATATACATATTGACAATATACTCCTAACAATGATTAGGTACAGAACATATTTGAATGTAAATAGAAAAATTTTCTTCAGAGATAAGACACAATTTTTTCTTTTGATCTTGTGTCATGATAGTTTAGACACAAAAGGTAAACTTTACGAATGTAAATTTTGGAAATTAATGTAAAATTTCTGTTCCGTTTGTGAGTCCGTAAAATTTGGAACCCCTGCCCCCTTTCAAACACTTGTATACAGTGAAACTGTTTGAATGTAACATTTTTCATAAAATTAGAAAAATTGACCCCTTCTAATTTTCCCAATTTTGAACCTAGTGTTTAGAAAATTGGCTCACATTTGAACAAGGAACAATTGAACAATAAAGAAAATGAATATCCAAAAAACATTTATTTTTTCAAGCAAAAGTATTCAAAGTCTGAATATTTTTCAACCGCCATGACCGAAAATGTGATTAGTCTATACGGAGCTGTAGAGTTAGAGAAAGAGAGGAGAGTTGTCGGAGTTGAAAATTTACACGTTAACTTTATTATCCTGCCGACATCCGTCGGATCTGTCAGCGTCACAGAGAGATACGCAGGAGTGAAGCGGAAAACGAGTGAGAAGGATGAGAAGGAAAGTAATGGTGATATAGTAATAGTAGTGGAGGTCCAACTATGGGAAATTGTGGAGAGAAACTCAACTCGACTCTCAGCACGCCAGATGTAATGCAGACGGCGGTGGTCTAGCGACATTACGATATAACACTTGACTCTCTGCTGGCGAAAGAGGAAGAGGAAGTCAGGACCAAGGAACTTGGCAATGGGAATGCACGCGCGAGCGTAAACAGAAACGGATGATAGAGATCCAAATAGGCACGATTACTTGTATTCAAGTTTTCAAGCAGACACTAAGTCGCGTCACAATAAAGCAAAGGGTGCGGTTTAATTCAAACAAACTCAACATTTACAATCCTCAAGTTCCAAAATCCAGTATTATTAATCCATTCTTGTATCAATTTCCTCAATTTAGATCCTAATTTTTGATTCTTAGGTGGGAAAAAAATCCTAACTTTTTCATTGCCGAAGAAAATCTTTATAATTCTTTCGTAAATTAAGTAAGTACTTTAAGAAGTAGTAAATTTTGTTTGATAATTAATCAGTCTCGAGAATCTGATACAGTCTTCTACTGATTGGTTCTAATCGGTTTTGTGCCCACGTCCCCCTTTCTTTCTCTATCTTATCTTTTCATCGCATCTCCCGCACGCAAAATTGGGGTTGATCAAACAACACTTTTCTATTTACTAGACAATTGAAAGGAAAACATTCCTATTTGTTTGATTTAGCACTTGGTGAAAATGGATTCAAGTATTAAAAATGCATGCAATGTCGAAAAACACCTGTCATCAATTGCCTAATTGGAATTACTTATTCCACCTTTTTCCATATTAATAATATGTAACGTCTGTTCGTTACAATTATTTACTCAACTATTGTCAAAAACTATCCACTATCTACGATTTCTATTTCCACTATTATGAAGTACATTAAAAATAGATTAGTCTCGTGTTTCCGTTCACGAAAGATGTTGACTGATCTGAGAATTAGACACATTTCCATTGGGGAAAAGTCCGATTCTTCTGGTTCGGAAAAAAGGGCTGATGATGAAGAAAAAGAATCTATTTAACGATCATTAGAAAACAATTGTCAATCGTCGAGAGGGTAAATATTTACCAGTTCCATTTTGGGTTGTAGAATGACATGGAAGAAAAAAAGGTTCGTAATGGGTTCAGTGAACCGGGAGATGTTTGGCTTCTAGGTGATTTTGGCCAAAAGACATCATTGAGGAGGCAAATGACCATTGTTGAGTGGATCATTGTTAGGGAAATAAAAGAACAGGTAGGTAGGTGGGTCAAGATCCAAGAAAGCGTCTATTGCAGTTATGGGAAACTTTCATAGAGCGTGAAATGAAATATTTAAAAATCACTTCAGTATCGCAATTCCATCAGAATTGTTTATTATCATAATTAATTATTGCTAATGTAATTATCATTCAATTGTTACGTTTCACTTATTTGCTTATAGTATATTATTATAATGGAGGTCCAGAACCAACTCAGTCCAATTTTGCAAATTATCATTCTGAATTATTATTCATATTTATTTGATTTAGCATAGGGCATTGATGGAAAGCTTCATTAGATTAAAATGAGTACAATCGCACAACAATTAGTACATACAGAAAGAGAGAGAGAGAGAGGTGGAGGTTGTAAACCACAGCAAAAGCGTGCTATCGAAATTGAAACCTTTGTACCAATCTATTCCACCAACAAACCACGTTCATTCCTCATTTTCTATATATTACTGATGCAATCAGAATCAAAGATGCATACCATTACGAATTTTGATTCTAAAAATAAGAATACAGCTCAACATATATTTGTAACAAATGTTCGAAATGGCAAACACGCAGGAATATTTGGAATTTAGATTATTGTTGAAAATATAGGAGGAAATAATTTTGAATAAATAGTTCAAATTAAAATGTTTATAAATTTAATAACAAGAATTAGAATGTTTGGATAATATCTCCAGGAATGAAGATATTATTTTCATGTACGTGTGATAAATTTTCTTCTAAGGAATGGGAAAAAAAACCATCTGGCTATCGTGTGCTCTAAATATTATCTTTAAGACTCACAGTTTACTTTGTTATTTCAGAAATTAGAAGAAGTCTACGTTTTTCAATCCCGTTGGAAGTACTGTATTTAAAAAGCCAGATGGTTTTCAGATATATATCCAAACCCGAATGGGGGCGTTTTCCTGATGGGCGGGCTCGATAATTTCCTAAAACTTTTGCTCTTTTTCTTCCTCTCGACAAGAATCGCTCCTTACCGAATTTACCTGCCAATTAACAGTAAAGAATACAAAGAAAAAAGAAACAATTAAGAACCATTTTTGTCAATAAATCTCGATTTCTGATGATTTCTTTTAAGAGAATTTTAAATAAGAAACTATCTTAATGGTGAGAAAACTTATGGAACTCACAAGAAGAAGTAATTATTTACTTTTCAGAAAGGAATACAATTTAGAATTCGGTTCGGAAATTTTTAAGTCATGCTCTAGCATTGGATAATTTCAGAACTTGAAAAAAAAATCTCAAAAGGAAAATATTTCAACGATTAGAATTGCAATTCTTGAATTTTAGGGAGAATTGTAAATCTTTGGAAAAATTATGGGAAATTTATTTCATTTTCCCTGAAAATCTGATGTTTGGAAAAAATGCCCTTCTTCTAATTTGAACAATTTTGAACCTGAATAATTAAAACTTGTTACAAATATGTATTTTCACGTGTAAATTACGAAAAAAATATAACAAGTCTGTTTGGATTTGATTTTCATAACATTTTGCAGGATAAACTAAAATTTCTAAAAAATGACCCCTCCTTAATTTTTACAATTTTGAACCTAGAGAGTTAAAACTTGGCAATAATATCTACTTTTTCCTGTAGATTACTGGAAAAATAAAACAAATTAGTTTAGATTTGATTTTCATCGAAATTTTCATATAAAACTGAAATTTCAAAAAATTGACTTCCTCTTAATTTTCACAATTTTGGATCTGGAGAGTTCAAACTTGTCAGTAATATGTATTTCCACCTGTATATTGCTGGAAAAATATAAAAAATTTGTTTGAATTTGATTTTCATCGAGTTCTTCAGATAAAACTGAAATTTCAAAAAATTGACCTCCTCGTAATTTTCACAAT
The DNA here is from genome assembly GCA_001855655.1 of Leptopilina clavipes. NCBI lineage: Eukaryota > Metazoa > Arthropoda > Insecta > Hymenoptera > Figitidae > Leptopilina > Leptopilina clavipes. Next base: position 15,615 of record JUFY01025899.1, on the reverse strand, counting down.
TTTGGACCTGGAGAGTTGAAACTTGGCAGTAATATGTATTCTCACGTGTAGATTGCTGGAAAAATATAAAAAACTTTTTTGAATTTTATTTTCATCGAGTTTTTCAGATAAAACTGAAATTTCAAAAAATTGATCCCTTCTTAATTTCCACAATTTTGGACCTGAAGAGTTGAAACTTGGCAGTAACATATTTTTCCACTTGTAGATTACTAAAAAAATATAACAAATTTTGTGGATTTAATTTTGACAGAATTTTCCATGAAAAACTAAAATTCATAAAAAATGTCCTTCTCTTAATTTTCACAATTTGGAACCTGGAGAATTGAAACTTGTCAATAATATATATTTTCACGTGTAGATTACCTGAAAAATACAACCAACCCGTTTGGATTTGATTTTCATAGCATTTTTCAAAAGAAAATTGAATAATTAAATTCAAATCCATAAGATTTTTGCACTTATGGTAAAATTAATCAATGTGTCCTTTTTTCTTTCGCTGTTCCTGTTTCTATAGCACTTTCAATGAAAAATAATAATTACTCTTGCGGCGACAAAAACTGTCTTGGTTAACAAAAGCATATTTATAAATTAGGAAGTAACTAGGAGCAACAAAAAGGCATCTTCGCAAACGAGTACATCTTTTTTCAGGGGACAAAGTTTTAATGATATTCCGGTGGCTTAAAATGCGGAGTCAACAGGGAGGAACCGGTGCCAAGCGAAAGTGAACTGAATTATCGTTCTTCTTCTTCTTCGTATTCTTTTCCTTCTTTTTTTCGGTCTTTTCCTAGCGAATAAGTACTGGTGGGATGCAGATAAAGGTAATGGGATTTTGTCTGGTCTAGGATGGTGCGGATTCTTAGTTTGATGACCTGTCGCTACACGTGTGGTTTGGATCAATTAATAAGAGAATTCTCTTGCCCTTTTCTGCTGGACCTCGTTCCCTTATAAACAGACTCTCTTTCTCTCCTCCCTTCCCCCTCGTTTGGAAGGGCAAGAACCAAGGGGAAGTCTGCGGGTGGCATCGGTCGAGGTTCAACAGAGATGAGCAGACGGCTCCTCACGTTGCACTCCGGCAAGATCTACTCGCCAAGTTTTGCGCAGGGTGGGGTAATTGACAGGAGTGAGCGAGACGATGAGAATTGTTTACCCCGGAAGGATTGACCGCTACGCGAAGGCACTCAACTTCCACCTATATATAGACACGTTCCTTCGTTTATACACACTCCATATTATGAAACCGAAGACTTCCATATATACATCCCTCTCAGGAAATGTAATAGCTTCTTGCCTTCGATATGGAGGATGAATTCCAGTTTAAAAAAATTTTATCGAATCAGCGAAAACAATTTCATAATAATATTAACTGCCAGTAGTTTTTATTCTGTAATTAATTACAATCCTGTTTTGCTATATTTTTTTCTCAATTACAGATTTTTCAGTTTTTCGGTTTTTCCGAATCATCAAATTAGATCAAGTGCAAAGTTTGCAGTTATTCGGATAATCCGTGGAAGATTAAACCTTGTACCAGATTTGTTTCCAATTGGACTGCTATTTGTCTGTTTTTCGTAATTGTTCGTCGATTTTATTGCATTTGTTATTTTTTCAGAATTGAAAAGTGTTTATATTGTTATTATCTGTGTAATAATTATAATACATGTAATTCAAAATATAGTAAAATTTCTTTCTTTTTATGTTTCAGGTATGACGATCAAAAATCAATGCCAATATTGTGTTTGTGAGTATAAAACTATGTATTTGCGTAACATTAAAATCAGAACAAGATTTCTTATTTATTTCAAGAAGACTTCTTATATTTACGGAGAAAATAAAAAGAAGAATGAAAGGGAAACGCAGAAATTCCCGCACTATATTATGCGGAGAACTATAAAGCAACGAAATCTCGTCTCATAATGTTGAACATCCTTATTAACGTGGATAATTAAAACGAAATGAAACTAGGTAGAATGTTGGGGTTATATAGAGATTCCAAGCTTTAAAGTGGCAAATTATCGTCAGTCAGTCAGGTAGACGCGTTGCATTTTGTACTATATGCCAAGCAAGCGCCATGCCACACAGACACAAAAGTGAGCGCGTTCTTCTCATATTGTTGCACACGTGCTATGGTCTAATATGCTCGTTTCCTCCCTTGCATGCTGATCTCTTGGCTTGTAACACGATCGCACTTACTACTTACACAGTTTCTAATAAGGTTTCCTAAGCAGACAAGGTGTCATGCGTGTGACACAAGTAATGGCATTTTACTTAACAGGCTTCGCTTAACACTCTTTATCTCGAGAGACAAGTGGCCTTTCTTTCTCTCTAGAATTATAATAATAACTCCAAGTCCTCAAAGCTTAAATGAAACCATATCGATTTTCTCGCAATTATACCGGAATTCTATAATAAATACAGTCGTTCGAAATTTAATTAATAATAATTAGGTAACAATTTCCCTAGCAGAATTTTGTAGAAATTACATCTCGAACAAGTGGAACAAATTCAGAATTAGAAACAATCGTATGAATACCAAATGGAGAATTTGATGAAAAAAATTAAAAATAATCTGGACATTAGAAAATTATTAACGCAGAAATAGCAATTTTGTTAACTTGAAAAATTGTCACTCAAATTCCGCAGTGTTTACGGTTTATTTTCTAAACTTTAATTAAAATCCTATTGCTACCCATTGCTACTCTAATTACTCCCATTAATTCCATTTTGTCATCAAATTACCAATTAAGATTCTAATTCTCGTATTCTCTCTTCACATTTTATTTAGTGAAAATTCGAAATTGTTTTTTTCATACCTATTTTGTATTTCAGAAAATCTTGCGATTTAAAATTACAGAAGAGAAAATTGAGATGACTTCAATATAAATAATTAGAATAGCAATGGAATTTTAAACGGTGTACACCAAAAATCTAAAGGGATCAAAATGTTACCTGATACCGCTTTTTTGGATCAATTTGTAGAAATGATCCAAGAAAGAATCATTTTGCAACGTTTTTGATTCCTCCAGGTTTTCCGTGTAGCGAATAGTAGCGAAAAGTAAACGACAATTTGGATCATTGTCATTGAAAATCGAGTAAAGGAATTTTTTTTCAAAGAAAGTAAATTAGTTTCTTTTTTTCACAGTAGAAAAAAATGAGACGGAATAAATTGAGCGTGAATCGTTTTCCCCTTGCGAGCATCTGGATCCAATATTGTACGACTAAAGATTCTTTTTTTTGAAACTAAATTTTTGGACCATTTGTACGACAGTATATATTGCCCATTACGAATTACATTTATATTGGATAACATGAGACACGTACGTGATGAATATAGTCGCGTGTTGTGTTTGCGGATAGGAGTATACAACAACAGACACACAGTTTAATATGACGGATATTATGACGTCTGAATTCAAAACCGGACCTTATATCAAAAGTGATGGCGCATAATTCAAATCCAGTTAGTGCACATAGTACATATAATAATATCATCGTGTTGTGTATATACATATTGAAATTCTCTTTCCCATTGGCTGCATTCCATGTCAGTGGCAGAGGATTTTCAAGACGATTCGGCACGGGCATCGAAACGTTGCGCATATTTCGTCGTTGTGCCGAATTGGCTCCCCTTTATAACCATTATGACCCAGGGATTTCAAGATCCTTCCAAAACCACTCGAGCGAAATATATTCTCTCTCTACTCTCATCGTAAATGTTTCAAATATTTTCCCCAGCATCTAATGCTCTCTCCAATCCTTACTCAATAATGCCATATAATTTTGCCGGGAAAATTATTTACTTCAATTATTGGTGAAAATTATATAATTAATATAACCTGTCTTGGGAAAATTACAAATCCAATTGACTGATAGTTTCAGCTCTATCAGAAATTCTTTTTCATTTCTTTTTATTCCTCATCTTTTCATTTTGTTCCTGGAAATTAATCATATTCTCCGCGGGTATTAAAAGCGACATGGAGCAGAGAAGAGTTGTCTTTTCGGGAAATTGACTTTAACGTTTAATATTTTTCTCTGTTATGTAATGTAGACACAGCAACGTGGGGATTGGTTGATTATTTCGAACGATAATTTGCCGAAACGTCATCAACAGACTAGGAGACTTTGTTTTAGCATTATATGTATAAAGTCAGAATCAGCGGGAACCGAGACCTTAATAACTGCTCTTGATATCACCATCAAAGGGACGTTGCGAATTTTCCACTAGCCCTTCTCTCATCTCATTTCTCTCTGTCCATTTAGATATAAATTCTGCCCTCCTTCCTCCACTATACCTATGTATTATTTATCTAAACCCAAGTTAACATGGCAGAAATGTATATATACAGAAGGGCAATTTATATATATTTCAAAGTACGCGTGCTCATTTCCCTATTTCATTCAAGTCATCAGAAAGAAATCATTCCTTGAACCGTTTTTGAATTATCGCCGGATAAGAATAAATTCGCTACAGGATAGAATAGAAAAGGAAATTTCAGATTTGCATTTGAAAATTTTGGAAAACGCATTTTAGGAATGAAAAATGATGTGTGATTAAATTACCAAAGGAGAATAAAATTTGGTTTTTGAAATACAGTATCTTTCTAAAAATTTCCCGGTTAGTAAACACCTTTATCGTTGGGAACGTGCAAAGTTCAGTTTCGTGGAAGGAAAGGGATTTAAATAAGGGAAAAGCTTTTACAGACTTTGGTCATAACGTAGCTTTGAACGGGGGCGTCTAACTCCTGGGTCCCGGTTAAACAACCAACGTTTGCTTCATGTTGCAAACAAACCTGGCGGGCGAGGCTTTATTTGCAGTGAGCCGACGCACCCGCGAGCTTTACCAAGCCTACTCTCTCTCTCACCCCTTTCTGTCCTTTTTCCCACCCACCCTGTCCAGCTCTCTCTCTCTCTCTCTCTCTTTCTCTCTTTCTCTTCTTTACTTCCACCTCACTCACACATTTAACCCTCTGTGTTCTTCTCTCGATCGAGCTCTTTGTATTCAGTATAGCGCAATATACACAAAACGCAGTGTAGAACACTGAATTTCGACAAATGTTCTCTCGACCCGAATGTACGTTTCGGCCATGAATCCCTGAAGGTCTCCAGGGCACTTTCTTAACTTTCTTCTTCTATTGACCTTCCCATCCTATTGTTTCAGGATCAAAACAAAAAAAAAAAATAGAACTACGTCTTGAAATTTTGTTGGAAAATTAAATTTAACACTGTCTTACTCTTTTTTTGTTCCCCTTCAATATAAACTAAATTTTTTTTATGGTTTGAAATACATGGAGAAAACTGGATATATTCAAAAAATGTATTAACGCTTAATACCCAAAATATTTAATTTTAATATCTAGATATTAAAATTGGATATTAAAATTAATATCTAGATATTAAAATTGGAAATTAAAATTGGATGCTGAATATTAAGGCTTAACATCTAGATATTAACGGTAAATATTAATTTTTCTCCGTGTATGATTATTTATTTATGTGTTCGTCATGTATGGCAAAAAATACTATATATTGTGTTAATGGATCTCTGAAATACTCAAACTGACTAAAGACTATGGAAGATTCTAAGAGATCGTTAATTAAACCGAACTGGATTAAGATCCACGGACGCGAGGTGCACTCTATCTCTCCATCTCTCTCTCTCTTTCGCTTAATTCATCCTCTTGGGGGGCGACGATGCGGCAGGTGGTATTTGCACGTCGTGTGCATGTTTACTTTCCACCCTTGTACTCGCCCTTGCACGTGCTTCGAATATTTCTCTCCTTTCGACGTTAACGTTACATATATACATATAGGAATAGAGAGAGCTCATACGACGAGAGGCTAGTCTCCAATCTAATTTATTTTCTAGAAGATTTCGACATTCTCAATGAGAGTTTCTATAGAGGTCCCATTGTCCTTTACACGTCGCCACTGGCGCGCTGAATTCACCTGTTTCTTTTCACAAGAGCAAAAGTAAATAGAGAACGGAATATAATTTGCATAATCGCCATACTGTACATTTTGTCTTCTCTTTATTAAAAAAAAGAAAAAAAAACTGTAACACTTAACTTTATTTGACCAAATTTGACTGGTAACTAACCTACCTTTTCGTCAGGGATTAATTTACAATTTGCTGAAAATAAAGTAAACTTGACTTTAACAAATCCACTTAATCTAATTCTGACATATTGGACCTTCTTTGACCTTCTTTGTCCTAATTTGACCTAAGTTGACTAAACAACCTTTACGGTAAATTCTTTACTATTGAGTAAACTAGGCAAACTTGACTCCGACTGAACTACTTAAACAAGTTTGGTCACATTGGAAATAATTTGACCTGATTAGACATAGTTTGACACCATTTGACCTAATATGACTGCAATTGACCTACTTTATCGTTAGTGCTTAATTAAACATCAGCTTTTTGTAACTTAAGCTTTACTTTAACTAAACTACTTCAGAATTTTGGTCATATTGGACCAAATTTGACCTAATTTGACACTATTTGACCTACTTTGACACTAGTTGACCTACTTTGACACTAGTTGACCTACTTTGACTGTAAGTTAACTACCTCTACGGTGTTTAATCTACTATTAGCCATACGTGATAGTCCAATTTTGACTCTAACTAAATTTCATAATCCAATTTGACCCCATTGAATCCATTTTGACCTAATTTGACCCAATTTAACTCTATTTGACCCCATTTGACCTAATTTGACTGTAACTAACTTACTAAAAAAATGTATAATTTGCGATATTTACGAAATCTAACCTTGACTGTCAACTAAAGAGAACTTAAGATACCTTTAAATATTGACCTAAATTGACCTGTGATTTTTGTTTGTTTGTAAATTTGAAATTTCTCTTTATTTCATGATCCAGAGACATTTGAACTTAATTTCAAATTTTTAATTTCAACAATATCAAATTGTTATTTTTGTCGATCTGTTAATATTTGAGGTTATGTTCGCCATTTGACCTTCGTGTGAGGTTACTGAATTCTTTATATATAAATGTCGAGAAGGACTTGTTTTTTTACATCTATCCATCAGATAAAAACAGTTTCTTATGGGATTTGAGGTTGAAGCGAAATTAGAGGGTAAAAAAAAAAGTATTCGGAAAAGATTGAAAAAATTTTTTGACTCTCGTGTGCGTTTCAATTGTTCTCCGATATTCTCTTTCGATTGCGCGCATATATATAGCATTCGCGCTTGCGTCACGTGGCGTACTCGACGACAATTTCATCCGATCGATCAATGCTCACGAGTGAGGATATTGTGTGCATGTATGTTTGTATATATATATGTATGTATATCAAAAGCAACGCGCGGAGATGCTCGACGGCGAAATTCGAGTCGGGGAGAGATGTTGGACCATGTCATCGAATTCAACGCGGCGTATTAAAACAGACACGAAATCCCTGCCGACCGAGAATTCATGAAAGCTCATCCTCTTCACTTGGATCCTGATACCACTTTCTCTCTCTCTCTCTCTCTCTCTCCATCTATCTAACTCTGTCTCACTCTCTCTCACTCTTCCGACGTTCCTATAAAGCTTTACTTTCGGCACGCGTGCGCAGAAGGCACTCTCAGTCATACATTTAAAAGAGAGCGAGAGGGGGGGGGGG
>JUFY01025898.1:32409-43815 GCA_001855655.1 Leptopilina clavipes | reverse complement strand
TAATAAATTATATTGTAATTAATATAATAATAATAATAATAATTTTATTATAATTATAATTATATTATTATTATTATATTATTATTATTATTATATTATTATATTATTATTATTATTATTATTATAATAATTGTGTATATCTATATCGTGAACATACGTGCACGTTTGCACAGGAACTCAAATTCGATCTGCATTTTTAAAATGACTGTTGACTTTATTCTTTTTGACTTTTTAAATTCCCACTAAAATGACAGTGAAAAGAAATAATAATAAAAAACATTTTTTAATGAACTTTAAAAGTCCATTAATAGTTAAAAAATTTACATCTAATTTTTTCATCTAAATGTATACATAAATGATTTATGAACAATTAAAATGACTTTTTTTTTATCAAGTAGCCAAATAAAATGTTTTAACCCATAAACAACATAATTTTTTTCTTATTGTTGTAAAATCCGTTCTTACTTTATTGCAACAATTTTAAATATAAATATCAAATTAAATAGATAATAATTAATAATTAATTTGAATGACAAATTGAATTTTTGAGCCCCTTCGCAAGTCGCACACCCAAATAGCACAAACATTTGTGCACAATATTGCCAATAATGTCTGGCAATGTTGCAGAAATATTGCCGCAACATTGATTATGCAACTCTTGTGGCAACATGACCTGGTAATATTGCAGAAATATTGCCTAAAAATATTGGTAATATTGCCTGATTGCAATAGAAGCAATATTAGGAATATTGCCTGGTAATATTGAGGAAATATTAGCAATATTGCCTGGTAATATTGAGGCAATGTTAGCAATATTGCGTGGTAATATTGAGGCAACATTGTCTGGTAATACTAAAGCAATGTTGCTGGGTAATATTGATGCAATATTAGCAATATTTCCTGGTAATATTGAGGCAATGTTAGCAATATTGCCTGGTAATATTGAGGCAATATTGTCTGGTAATACTAAAGCAATGTTGCTGGGTAATATTGATGCAATTTTAGCAATGTTGCTTGGTAATGTTGAGGCAATATTGCCTGGTAATATTGAGGTAATAGTAGCAACATTTCCTGGTGATACTATGGCAACATTGCTTGGTAATATTGGGGCAATATTGTGTCCAATTAGTGTACTACCTGGGCACACTTAATTATACTCGTAAAACTTGGTGATCTGTGTTGAATTATATACAGTGTTTGTAACTCTTTAAAATCTATATTATAATATAGTGAAATTTTCCATTCAGGAATTTCAAACATATCCATTTTCCACTTCGTGTACAATAATTAAATATCGAAAGAAAAAACGATCTTTGCACAAAAAAAAATAAAATGTATTAAATATTAATAAAAACTGTTTTTACGCAGATTATCACAATAAAATTGTAAAATTTCCCAGGATCTTAATATTACTGGTGAATAATTAAATGTTAAATAAAATTTTTTTTTTCGATGTTAATAGACTACATAATAAATATAACAAAATGTATACATATATTCGAAATTGAGCTTTAAAAACGAGAGGATAGAGTAATTTATAATTTTTCTTTCATATCTTTTTTTTTTCTCAACATTTTGCGGTAAAGATGGTTGGAGATTATATATATATATATTTATAATATGTGTATATTATATATAATATGCGAATGAAAAAAGGACTATATGTGGTCATTTTTTTTTTTGGGAAAAAAATGATTCAAATAGTCCTGTGAAAAAATTCAATGTTTTGATATTTAAGAAGATTTTGAAATAATTTTAGTGAGAATTTTTTCTTCTTCTTGAGACATGGAACATAACTATGATATATACACTCCAACTACATGCTTTATTTTTCTTATTTAATTTTTTTTGGTAAGAGTTCCCAGTTTCCACCATTTTTTTATTTATTTATTTTTTGTCTTATTCATATTTTGCGAAAATCAATTTTATTTAGTTCGATTCGCCATTATTTGTGACAATATTGTACTACAATGACGACATTTTTTTTCTTTCTCATGTTTTTCTCCGGTCCAGCGAGATATCGATGATATTGAGCTATTATATAAAAAAAAGTCGTTCGAGGAAAATTTTTTTAGGAACGAATTTCTTGAGGTGAAAACAGGGACTCTAACACTCTTTCTCTCTTTTTTTCTATTGGACGTTTTGTTCGGATTTTTTTCCGCGAACACGTCTTTAAATGCTTCTTTTCTCGAAGGACCGGAGATGTTTTTTTTTTATTTTGTATAACATTATAACGATTTACTTGACAATACGTAGATATATTTATAGTTTACGATTTTTTGTTCTATCTTTTGGTTTTTTTTTTTTAACAGGCCGTGGCTGTACAGGGCCCAAAAATTTAATTTAGTGGCACGCGGTCTCCCAATGATCGAGTTATTTTTAATAGGTACATATATAATAATGATTAATGACAAACATTCACGCCCTCTGAACTGTCGTTATTTTCTTTCCTTACGTTTTATATATCTTCCACTTTCTGCATACGGCGCCCGGTTTATTTCAAAAATACCCAAAAATGACAATTTTTCAATCAACAATTTAATGTTTCGATATTATTCCGCAATCTCTAAATGAATGACAGGGTATAAAAGTTTAAAAATTTTGTTTGATAATGAAGATAATTATTGTCATTACACCCAGAAAAAAGATATATTTGACTCAGAAACTACTGAACTATTTATTTGATCCAAATAAATTTTATTTGGTTCAAATGAGAATTTTACTTGTTGGGAATAAATTTTATTTGGTTCAAATGAGAATTTTCTTGTTGGAAATAAATTTTATTTGGTTCTAATAAGAATTTTACTTGTTCGAAATAAATTTTATTTGGTTCAAATAAAAACTTTACTTGTTCCAAATAAATGTCATTTGGTTCAAAATAAATTTTATTTGGTTCTAATAAGAATTTTACTTGTTCGAAATAAATTTTATTTGGTTCAAATAAAAATTTTAATTGTTCCAAATAAATTTCATTTGGTTCGAATAAAAATTTTCTTTCTATCAAATAAAATTTTTCTGATTTAAGGCTCACTGCAGTCCATTCTAACCTCCAAATACAAGGTTAATTTTTCGGTACTTTTCCTGGTAAATAAAAAGCTTTTACTTTAAAAAGCTTTCTTCACAATTGTCGAGAATATGAAATAGCTGAAAGTCTTCTCGAAAAAACAGCAAATAATTAAATAAAAAATGTGTCAGAACGTAATCAAATCAAAACTGCAAAAACTAAGCACACAATTGACTAGAGTAGTCTACTCTGTTGATAAAAATCCCACCAAACGATTCATTTTCTAAATATATTTTGAAAAAAGAGAAAAATTGTAAATTTATTTTCTAGATATCATTGAAAAATAGACGAAAATTTTCTCAATTTCTTTTTGATTTTGTTGATTAAAATTGCAGTAGATTTTTAATTTTTTTTTTATCTTGTAATAAAATAAATAAAAAATTTTAAGTTATTTTTAAATACTTTTTTCTTGGAATAATAATATTTTTCATAATAATAATAATTTTTTTCATAATTATAAAAATATTTGTTAACTTTTTTAATTAAGAAAATTAATTAGTTGTAATTATTTTCAAATAATTTGATTTTTTATCATTTCTAAGTATGTTATATAAATTCAAATCTATTATATATATTTTTGTATTTTTTTTTTGTCAATATAAATTGTTATCTGAGACTTAATTTTATATTTTATTCTCACTCTTTCAAATTGAATTTCAAATGTTCGCGCGCATCACGTTTTTTTTCGACTACTCTAGTCAATTGAGTGCTTAGTTTCTGTAGTGCTAATTTGTTTACGTTCTGATACATTTTTTTTTATTATTTTCTGTATTTTTTTACGCAAGGACTTTTCGCCCTACAGTTTCATATTCTCGATAATTGATGGGGAAAAAGTATTTTTAAAGTAAAAGCCATTTTTTTTATTTTCCGGGAAAAGTATATCGAAAAATGAACCATGTATTTGGAGGTTAGAACGAACTACCGTGAGCCTTAAATCGAAACTTTTTGATTGTAAAAAAAATCCAACAATACTATCTTACCAGTATAAATAATTTTCGAATTACATGATTCTTGCGTGTGGAATTTGACCTTTTAACAAAAGGAGCAAGATTAAAATGAAAAAAAGAGTGAAAAAAATGGTCTTTATAAGAATGGTCTCAACGGGAAGCTTTATGTATATATACAATATACGTGTGTATAATAAAAAAAAAGAGAAGAATAGCTGGTTGGAAAATTAGAAAGTATAAATATATAAATAGGCCAGGCCCGCAGAAAGTTAATTATTCTATTCGTCGTCAGCGAGTAATGAATGTGCATTACAATTACCGAGTTATGGAAATTTTGCTGCACACCTCCTCCTTTGCCTACCCTTGCCCCTTTTCCTTATGAACTAGCTTTCTCTCTCTGCCCTCAGAGCGCGTCCGCTTCTCCCCCTAAAACCCTCGCCCTCACGAACCCTGTTATCCGCTAGGTATACCTAACTATGTAAATAGAGGCCAGCGGAAATTGGTCTTTGAGACTCGACCACTGCCGACGAACCGACTTAATATCGCTGCCTATAGAATAAACCGGTACTGAAATAATAAGGACTTTAACCGGCTTAGCCTACGCCATTGCCTCTTGTGCCCCTGTTGCGCGCGCAAAGTAAACATGTCATCTACATCTAAACTTTAATCAAAATTCTATTCAAAACGTTTTTTTTAATCATCGAAAATACTTCTACCACCATTAAATTTATACTTAAGAGCTTCAATTTAGTTTTCGATTAACGAAAAATACTATTTTGCAAATCGTTACCTAAATTATTATTATTATTATTATTATTATTATTATTATTATTAATAAATTTTAATTTCACTTAATAAAATTAACTAAAAACCGATCATTATAATTGGGTAATGTCTACTAATTGTTAAATATTAAATTATATTTATTCTATATTAATTGTATATTAATAGAAGAATATTAAAATTCGAGAAAAAATATCTAATTCTTGAAATTTGAGGTTATGTTGCTTCTTGGCTTCTAAACTGAATTTTAAGGTTATGTTTTACCTTCTGACCTATGATATTTGACCTAATTTTTAAACACCATTTATTTAGAGTTTTGGAAAAAGAGTTTCAATTCGCAGATTGAGCGGCAGACATAACCTCTAAAATTCAAGTAAAAAAAAAGTAAAAACTAAAATTTTAGGATAAAAAATAAGGTCAAAATTGAAAAATCAAATACTAGATGTCACAGGTCAAGAGGCGAACTAAACTTTTAAAAAATTGGGTCCAAAAGGCAATGGTTAAAAAGCGAACATAACCTCAAAATTTAAATCAAATGTCATACAGCAAAAAGCAAACACAAAGCAAACTTTTATAGGTATATAAAATCACAGGTCAAGGGCCAAAAATAAAGCTGTGCAAAAACTCGAATTTTGCATTGACTCGAAATTCGATTCGAACCGAGCCCATGTTAATTCTTATGGAGAGAATCGAATTTTAGAAATTTGCACACCTTTAGCCAAAAATAATTAAAAAGTAAATAACATTAAAATATTGAATAAAACTAAAGATAATAATATTAAATATGTAAAGGTGACGCGATCTGAAGAAAGGGACCTTAGAAGCAAACAAATTATAGGTTATGTTTGTGATAGATTAATCCTGATTGAAAGTTCCTTTTTAATTATGTAAAATCAAAACCATTTTTATTGCATATTTCGGATATAATAAAAACTTAAACATCAATGGTTTTGTATTAATTTGACCCTCTTTCTGTATTTTTACTCCAAAAATTACAAACATAACCTAAAAAATTTTGCTTCTATGGTCCCTTTCTTCAGATCGCGTCACAAAGATTAAATATAAAAATTAAATCTGAAATATTAAAAAAATAATATTAGTAAATAATATTTATAAATAATAAATAATATTAATATATTGATAAATGTTAAATATAAAAGAATAATATAAAAAATGAATTTATTCACTGACCTTTTTCGCTCTCAATGAAACCAAAGAGACGTCATTGCCTGCAACAGACGAGAATAGTTTAACAAATAGTTTTTTTTAGAGTAAGGACGCTTATCATTTTAAAGAGGTGAGCAAACTAAGCATATATAGAGTATTTACTTATCACTCTCGTATATATGTATTATGTACGTAAACCATAAATACATTATGTAACGCACCCGCATATGTACAGTGATAAATACAAATTCTATGCGTTAAAAAACTACTTATCTTTTACCCATAATTGTCTCGTTAAGCAAATATAGATTATAACTCAAGTGATTACATTTTTTAATTATACACTCCCCATTATACCTTAATTGCTTTTCTTCTTACATATATAAAAGTAGATTTAATATGTAGATTATCCTTAATATGCATTTCATCAAACTTTGCCTTTTTACAAATAGTATTTCACAATTTTTTTTTCATTTTTTAATCCATAATTCAAAAAAATATTAATTAATTTAATTAAAGTACATAAAATTATTAAAAAAAATTTTTTTTAATTCTTTTAAAAAATAAAAATTTAATAAATAAAAGACAAAAATATTATTATTTAGGTCCAAATTGAAAGCTTAATATAACTTGAAAATTTAGGTCAAAACTTGCAGACACACAAACAAAACTTCGATATTAAGGTCAAAATTCAAAGCTCAAGATAATTTATAACTTTAGGTTAAAAGTATCAAGATATAGAAAAAAATTATTAATTTAGGCCAAATTTACAGGTTAAAATAAATTGAAACAATAGGTCAACAGTTTTCAGGATAAAAGGCAAATAAAACTATGAAACTTAGGTCAACAATTGCCGGCTAGGAGACGAGAAACAAAACTTGAAAATTTAGGTCGAAATCCAAAGCTCAAGATAATTTATAACTTTAGGTCAAAAGTATTAGGTGAAAAAATTAAAACATTTTTTCTATTTAGGTCAAAATTTACAGGTTAATATAAATTGAAAAAATAGGTCAACAGTTTACAGGATATATGGCGAATAAAATTATAAAACTTAGGTCAACAATCGCAGGTTAGGAGACGAGAAAAAATCTTTAATATTCAGGTCATAATTTAAAGCTTAATGTAATTTCTAACTTTAGGTCAAAAGTATCAAGATATAGAAAAAATTCTTAATTTTGGTCAAAATTTGCATGTTAATATAACTTGTGAACTTGGGTCAAAACTTGCAGACTAGAAGATAGAAACAACTTCAATATTTAGGTCAAAATTTAAAGCTAAAGATAATTTCTAAGTTTAGGTCAAAATTATCAGGATATAGTAGAAAATTCTAAATTTAGGTCAAAATTTACATGTTATTGTAACTTGTCAACTTAGGTCAAAACTTGCAGACTAGAAGACAGAAACAACTTGAATATTGAGGTCAAAATTCAAAGCTCAAGATAATTTATAACTTTAGGTCAAAAGTATTGGGTGAAAAAATTAAAAAAATTTCTCTATTTAGGTCAAAATTTACAGGTTAATATAAATTTAAAAAAAATAGGTCAACATTTTGCAGGATGAAAGGCGAATAAAACTGCAAAACTTAGGTCAGAAGTTGCAGGTTAGGAGACTAGATAAAAATCTTTAATATTCAGGTCATAATTTAAAGCTCAAGATAATTTCTAACTTTAGGTCAAAAGTATCAAGATATAGAAAAAATTCTTAATTTAGGTCAAAATTTACATGTTATTGTAACTTGTCAACTTAGGTCAAAACTTGCATACTAGAAGACAGAAACAACTTTAATATTTAGGTCAAAATTTAAAGCTCAAGATAATTTATAAGTTTAGGTCAAAATTATCAGGATAAAAAATCAATAGAATTTCAAAATTTAGATCAAACTTGCCAGGTTAATATAACTTGAAATCTTAGGTCAACAGTTACAGGTTAGGAGACGACAACCAAACTTCTATATTCGGTCAAAATTTAAAGCTAAAGATAATTTCTATTTTTAGGTCAAAAGTATCAATATATAGAAAAAATTTATCATAGGTCAAAATTGACAGGTTATTATAACTTTAAAACCTATGTTTTAAAGTTTAGGTACAGGTCAAAAATATTTTAAAATATTTATGTTTAGGTCAAAAAAATTAGAATAAAAGTTAATAAAATTACTAAATTTAGGTCAAAATAAACAGGTGATAATATAAATTGAAAACTTAGGTCAAAAGTTTGCAGGATGAAAGACAAATAAAACATGAAAATTTAGGTCAAATGTTGCAGTTTACAAAGAAATAGTTTGAAAATAAAATTTTTTATCTGTAGCTAAAAAATATTAATAAATTAAAGAACATAAAATTTTAAGTTTCTTTCGAACGTATGAAGAGAAATGAATAAATAAAAATTGATAAATAATAATTGATTGAAATAATAGTCTGAGAACAATTTTTTTTTTTTTTTTTTTTTTGAACAGATGAACAATTCGCGGTATTTTTGCAGTAGTGAGAGATTTGGTTTCCATCACTGAATTGCTTTGGAAAAGCGCGCAGACTCAAATGACGAACGGGACGACGACGAGCCGGCATCTCGCAATCTCCTTCGATCCAATATCCGAGTTTTTTGACAGCAATTTCGGTCACGTCCGATAATATATCTGGATCATTAATATAAAGCCTCCCTTCGCGTTGCGCTTCCCTCGCGGGGAAATTGCTTTTCAATCCCCGACTACCACACTCCCTTCCCCATTCTCCCACATTCCCCCTACCCCCGCACAAATCACCCCTTCACAGTACGTCTTTTCCACTCGTGCTCTATCCCAGACCACCGACTAGATTCTTCCAAAGCATGTGTTGTACCCATTTCACAATTTCTTTATCATTCAAAATGCTTTGCACGAAAAAAAAATCCCACAACTACTCAATTTATTCGTATTTTGATTTTCCAATACATATATACAGTAACATTGTTTTAATTTTCTTTTTGGTAATTTCTTTTTTTGAAATTACAATTTGTTTAAATATATATTTATTATTTAACATATTGTAATAATAAAACATAAATAAATAATACAATTTATTAATTTCTTTTACTTTTCACCTCTTGACATTTGATTTTGACCTAAATTCGAAGGTTACGTTCACCACTTGACCTTCGAATTTTAAACAAATTTTTTCAGGTTATGTTCCGTTTTTGACCTACAACTTATGATTAAAACAGTTTAAAGTTATAGACCTAAAAATTTATAAACCTAAATTATAAAATAAAGGATAATTTTGAGGTTATATTTGCATCTTTATTTGCTACTTTTGAGTTTTGACCTAATTTTTAAGATTACGTTTTCCACGTAAACAATAACTGAATCCAAACTTTAAAAATTAGATTAAAACTTTAAGATTAAAAGACAGAAATAATCGCAATATTTAGGTCAAAGTTTAAATTTTTTAATACATCTTGAAAACTTAGGTCAGAATTTGCAAGAAAAAAGACAAAAGAAACTTAAAAACTTAGGTCAATAGTTTGCAGGATGAAAGGCGAATAAAACTTGAAAAGTTAGGTCAAAATTGACAGGAAGAGATGCGCAATACCCTAAATATTTAGGTCAAAATTTAAGACTTAAAATTATCTAAAAATTGAGGTTAAAAGTAACAGAATAAAAAGTGAATAAAACTTCAAAATTTAGGTAATAATTGACGGCAAAACTATAATTATTTAGGTTAAAAATTGTAAAGCTTAATATAATTTGAAAACTTATGTCACAAGTTGCAGGTTCGGAGACAAAATCAACTTTAATATTTAAGTCAAATTTTAAGATAATTTATATCTTTAGGTCAAAAGTAAAACGATATAAATGAATTAATCTTCAACATTTAGGTAAAAATTGACCGTTGAAAAGTTAAGTGCACAGTTTCAGGTTAGGAGACTAAAAAAATTTTAATATTTAGGTCAAATTTTAATGCTCAATATAATTTACAATTTTGGGTCAAAAGTATTTAATTAATAAAAATTCTAAATTTTTAGGTCAAATTTTAATGCTCAATATAATTTACAACTGTGGGTCAAAAGTATTTAATTAATAAAAATTCTAAATCTTTAGGTCAAAATTGAATGTTTAATATAACTCGAAAATATAGGTCAAAATTTGCAGTTTAGGAGACATCAATATTTAGGTCAAAATCAGAAAGAGAAAGATGAATAAAACTTAAAAATTTAGGTCAAAATTGACGAATTAGTATAACTTGAAAACTTAGGTTACCATTTTGCAGGATAATAGGCGAATAAAACTTGATAGCAGGTCAAAAGTTTTAAGTTTAGGTCTTCAATATTTAGGTATTTAGGTCAAAATTTAAAGCTCCAAATTATTTCCGACTTTAGGTAAAAATTCTCAGGATAAAAGATCAATAAAACTTTAAAATGTAGTTTAAAATTAACAGATTTAGAGACGAAACTATAATTATTTATATCAAAATTGAAAGGTGAATATAAATTGAAAACTTGAGTCAAAATTTGAAATTTTGAAGGTGAACAAAACTTGAAAATAAAGGTCAAAAGTGGCAGATTAAGTGACAAACATAACTTTAATGTTTAGGTCAGAAGTAGCATGTTATAAAATTTGACCTGAAAACTTAGATAAAAAATTTCAAATCCAGTTGCAAACGCAAATTTGAAATTTGAATCACATGTCTCACAGGTCAAAAAGGCAAAAATATAAAATAAAAATCGAAATCAAAAGTCAAAAAGCAAAAATAAAATCAAAAGTGAAAAATAAAAAAAAAGTTATTTTTGAACTCTAGGATTTTTTAAGCTCTTTTTGATACAGCGAATATAAAAGCTCTGTTATTATCTTATTTTTATTAGGGTACCATCATTATTAATTGTCAATTAATTCCCGGGAGATTGGAAATTATGAAAGCAAATCGATAATATTCATTATTTTATATTATAATCGAAAGCGAAAGGCATTTATTCATTTTCATATAACTGTAAAGGATAATAAATTATATCGTTTAAGGAAAACTTATCCATTGAAGGAGCTAGATAATAAAAGTTAATGGATGTAATTTGGTTTCTGTTAAAGGAATGGGAAGAGTCAGCGAATGTGTTTTTATTGGAGAATTTATATATATATACATATATATGGAAAAGCTCAAGGAAAAAAAATGTGAACGTGCGCGCACCGAAGACTTGCTATACGAGTACGCAGAAAACACCCCCTCCCCCTCTCCCACCCCATAAAGATCCCCTCAATCAGATAAAAAATGTATTATAGCGGCCATGATACAGAACTCAATACCTCTCTCGGTAGCTTCTACAAAAGTGAACGACGCATCTTTTCCCTATAGTAGTATATATATATATATATATATATATATATATATATATCAGCTTACGTTAAATCGGTATCAAAATCTAATTCAAAAAATCTAATAATTATTGGCAACTCTAGACAATATTTCTTACTATATTAAT